>CAMAOG010000113.1:15000-21366 GCA_945859605.1 Lumbricus rubellus | reverse complement strand
TTATCTGTTTCTAAGTTTTTAACTGAGAAATAGGGCCCTATATAATTTTCAGGACTTGCTCGCGGACCCCCAGGCAGATTGTCGCGGACCCCCAGGGGTCCGCGGACTCCCGGTTGAGAACCGCTGCTATAATAGGTATCTCTCATTACTTCAAATAATTGCATTGGCTGTGTGTGTGTGTGTGTGTGTGTGTGTGTGTGTGTGTGTGTGTGTGTGTGTGTGTGTGTGTGTGTGTGTGTGTGCATGTCACTGTGCATGTCACTGTGCAGTCTGTGCGCACGCGCATGACATAGCCGCATGTGTATTATCTCTTATTAGCTGCTCAACTGCATGATATAGAAGATTACTTTCGACTGAGCGGCTTTTGTCCAATAAAACGTCGCTCTCTGTTTTCGTCATTTGAGTGATCACTATATAAAAAAATATATATATATATATGCACATACATATATATATATATCCGCGCCAAAACCTTTCCACTTGGATTGATAAACGGAGCGAGGACTTCGTCAAACGTGAAACTTCATTTCCATCTCAACGTCGGCTACTTCCGTAGTGCACCCGCGCACACGCTGCGAGTTAGCCGGATTGATCGAAAGGTTGAATAGTAATTTGCGACGATGCATGACGTCAATATGCGGCGTTACGAATTCAATTCATTCTCATTGGGTGGATGAAGTTACTCACCGAGTGAATTCTTTTGTGTGAGCCTCTTACCTGTGAGTCAATTGTTGTTACGAGAATAATTGGAATAATTAATTAGGGTGACAACGACAACGATGATGATGATGATGATGTTGATGATGATGATGATGATGATGATGATGATGATGATGATGATGATGATGATGATGATGATGATGATGATGATGATGATGATGATGATGATGATGATGATGATGATGATGATGATGATGATGATGATGATGATGATGATGATGATGATGATGATGATGATGATGATGATGATGATGATGATGATGATGATGATGATGATGATGATGATGATGATGATGATGATGATGATGATGATGATGATGATGATGATGATGATGATGATGATGATGATGATGATGATGATGATGATGATGATGATGATGATGATGATGATGATGATGATGATGATGATGATGATGATGATGATGATGATGATGATGATGATGATGATGATGATGATGATGATGATGATGATGATGATGATGATGATGATGATGATGATGATGATGATGATGATGATGATGATGATGATGATGATGATGATGATGATGATGATGATGATGATGATGATGATGATGATGATGATGATGATGATGATGATGATGATGATGATGATGATGATGATGATGATGATGATGATGATGATGATGATGATGATGATGATGATGATGATGATGATGATGATGATGATGATGATGATGATGATGATGATGATGATGATGATGATGATGATGATGATGATGATGATGATGATGATGATGATGATGATGATGATGATGATGATGATGATGATGATGATGATGATGATGATGATGATGATGATGATGATGATGATGATGATGATGATGATGATGATGATGATGATGATGATGATGATGATGATGATGATGATGATGATGATGATGATGATGATGATGATGATGATGATGATGACGATGACGACGACGACGATGACGATAATGTTTATAGTGTTGGCGATGGTGATGATATTGGTGGTGATATTTGGAAGGACGTGTACGTTGGACTAGGCTATAATAGAGTTGAAAAGATTGGATTAAGGCAGACAGGTTAGATCAGACCAAATCATAATATTGTCCGGATTTTAAACACGGCGATATCCTTATGGCCCCATTTTCAGATATCACCCATCGTCAGCATATATTGCAACATATGCGACGCATTTCGCTCCTAGGCAACCCCCCCCCATTGTCTATTGACAAATTAAATTTCCCATTGAGACTTATAGGAACCGCTTATACAAATGCTTAGGGTAGGATTCCCTTCTGTCCAAAGTGCTCAAAAAATCCAATTTTCTGAGCTACATTTATAAGAAAATAGGCTATAGCCTATCTTTGCAAAAAGCTGTTGCGCCGCTCTGATATATTTAGGGGAGACCGGGGCATTATGCCTCAGCTTTTCTCACGTTTAATCGAGTCGACAGAAAGTATACGCTTAAAAAACCGATTTTACGTGAATTAAGTTACTGCGACGAAGTAAATAGTCTGAATTTTCTGTCTTTCGGCCTGTTTGTCCGTTTGTCTGTCTGTCTGCCTCTATGTATGTATGTTTGTCTGTTTGCTGTCTGTCTGTTTATCTCTCAGTATATCTGTCTGCCTGTCTGGATAACTGCATGACTGCCTGTACGTCTGTCTACCTGTTTGTCTGTCAGTCAGCCTTTCTGTCTGTCTGTCTGTCTGTCTGTGACAGTCTGTCTGAATGTACATCTGTCTGTTTGCCTGCCTGCCTGTCTGTCTACCTGCCCTTGTGTCTGCCTGAGTTTCTGTCTGTCTGAAAGAAAGCGAGACTGTCTAAGTTTCTGTCTGTCTGAAAGAAAGCGAGACTGTCTAAGTTTCTGTATGTCTGAAAGAAAGCGAGACTGTCTAAGTTTCTGTCTGACTGAAAGAAAGCGAGACTGTCTAAGTTTCTGTATGTCTAAAAGAAAGCGAGACTATCTAAGTTTCTGTCTGTCTGAAAGAAAGCGAGACTGCCTAAGTTTCTGTCTGTCTGAAAGAAAGCGAGACTGTCTAAGTTTCTGTCTGTCTGAAAGAAAGCGAGACTGTCTAAGTTTCTGTCTGTCTGAAAGAAAGCGAGACTGTCTAAGTTTCTGTCTGTCTGAAAGAAAGCGAGACTGTCTAAGTTTCTGTATGTCTGAAAGAAAGCGAGACTGCCTAAGTTTCTGTCTGTCTGAAAGAAAGCGAGACTGTCTAAGTTTCTGTCTGTCTGCCTGAGTTTCTGTCTGTCTGCCTGTCTGCCTGTCTGCCTGCCTGCCTGCCTGCCTGCTGGGTGTTAGGTTGGTACACTGCAGGGAAAGACTGCCAAAGGCGTTCCGAGAACAATAACAGCGTGATGCGATTTTCATCTGTCTTTAGAGACTACAGGGTGGCTCAAAAAAAAATACCCCACTGGATAAAATGCAATATCTTCGCAACCCATTGATATTTTTCTACGAAAATTTCCCAATTTGTAGGGGAATGAATTTCCAACAATCCCTGAAAGTTTCACTTTCAAATTTTCATGTTTGCAAAAGTTACAGCTGTTTGAACTTTCAATTCCGTTTTTTCGAATTTCCGCGGAAAAAGTAACGTCATTTGTTGATTTCCATGTCAAATAATATCACCTTTCACTACCACCTCAGAAATCCGTTTTACAGTTTATCGTAATGTATGATGGTAGTGTACATTCCCTGCTTTAATACGAGCTCGAATTCTTTTTGTGAAACTCGGTATGGGCTTGTTGATCGACTCCTCCGGCAACTGATCCCACATTACCAGCAAGACTTTCTTCAGTTAGCCAATGTTCTCCAACTTGGGATGAAATGTCTTGCATCGTTCCAGCATAGCTTCCCAGTCGTAATAAACAAAAGGGTTAAGGTCTGGCAAGTTTTATGGTCATTCACCTGTGCCAATATATTTACCGCAGTTGATGGCAATAAGATAGCAACATCATAATCAACCCTGCCGTGCGAGCAAGCAGGCTGCTGGAAAATAAACCAAATGTTAGAACATGCCTTCAGTGTTCAATGAGTCTGGGTAACAGAGTTCAACGGTAAGTTTGACATTTAGCCAACTGAATGGGATAAAGTGCCGTCTTTCCTTGCAGCCGTAACACACGCCAGCAGATTTTACGCCGAAACCATGATGTGCTTTGCAAACTTTACCTTTGCGACTACCAAGCGAATTTTGTGAACATCGCGCTTTTTTCCGTCAGACCAAACGACCACTGTCTTTCTGTCTCTCTTTCGACATCTGACTTTTGCTACATAATCATGTCTACAGATAGCCTTCAATGTGCTCAGGCTCCACTTTTCACTGGGTATTTTGCTATGATCTTGCAATACCCCAGCCTCTGATCACGCAACGCCCGAGTTCCCACTTTATCATCTGCAGAAACTTTGCCGATGACGTTCAGTACGGATTCCCAAATTCAGACCTTAATATATAAAATATCACCTAATAATACCAGATTGCTTCATAAACAGCTTATTTACAGCTCTTAGTGAGGTCATAAGACATCATCATCACTTTATGTGTTGAAATTTGCAAAAAAAATCTTAAAGAAATCACAGGTATTGGAAAGTGATTCTGCGAAAATTCGAAAAAATGAAAAACTGTTTTTGCACAGCTGTAACTTCTGAAGTAATGCAGATTCATTATTGAGATTTTCAGGGATTGTTGCAAATTCTCTCCTCTACAAATCCTGTTATTTTCATAGAATAAGCTCGATTGGCTGCGGAGATATTGCATTTTTGCTGGTGGGGTATTTTTTTTTGAGCCACCCTGTATAAGGAACGTTATTAAAAAGATCTTTGTTTTTATGGAGTTACTAGACACCTGTTACAGCAGGTGAGAGATTGGGATTTTCTGAGGAGTCGTTTAAGAGATCGGGTGAAGCTATTTCATGACCGTCTATTTCCGTTAGCGTTCTTTCTATTGTATATCGGTTTCGATTTTCCCTTGTTTCTAATTTTGTCGTTTCTTGGAACCACCTCGCTTTCTTTCTTTTTGTATGTCTGCCTAAACGTCAGTCTACTCGTCTGTCTGTCAACCTTGTCTGTCTATCTGTATGCCACGCTAATACACCGTGATTCAAAAAAGTCAGCCAAACTGCTTTTCATAAGCCCTATATATAATTATATATCTAATACCTGATAACATATCGCGCTAAAATTTTCCAAATATTTAGAGAATTGGACCAAAAATATGTTTCCAAAATTTCATGAGATAACGTTGAACGGATAAAAAAGATATGAATGTTTCAACTTCATTAGCCGAAATTTCAGTTTACAAGCAATTTTCTATTAGATTCTATCAAATGTAAGTCAAACTGTTTTTCTTATATCTCTATTGCCTGACAATTAATCATTCTAACATTTTCCAGATATGTAGAGAATTGAACTAAAAATATGATTCCAACAGTATGGTTTGATTAATTATTTAGTTAAATGAGATGCTCAAAATGTCAACCCCCTGCTTGCACGCAAGCCTGGAGGCGATGGCACCATTGGGCAACGTTCTGCTGTCACATCTTCTACCTGTAATCAGAAATCTAGTCCCTGAAGGCTTCCTTGTTTTTCAACAGAACGGTGCAGAACGTCACGATAATAGGCTCCATTAATTTTTACTCCAAGACCAATGAAGACTAAATGGGAACGACCAAGCGTCGAAACTGCAACGTACACCATAACAGACTTGCTGAAATGAACTTGCGTACGCAACAGTCTGTTTGCAGCAACCTACCGTTTCATTCTGGGTGTTACTTGGCCACCGAACAGCTGCTGTTCAATTCTCTAAATTTCTGGAAAATTTAGAATGATTAATTATCAGACCATAAAAATAATGAGAAACAGTTTGACTTACACTTTATTGAATCTAACAGAAAATTGCCTGTAAACTGAAATTTCGGCATATGAAGTTGTAAGATTCATATCTTTTTATCCGTTCAATTTTTTCTCATGAAATTCTGTCATCATATTCTACGCCCAATTCTGTAAGTATTTGGTAACTTTTAGCGTGATATGTTATCAGGTAGGCTATAAGAGATTATGAAAAACAGTTTGACTTACTTTTTGAATCACGGTGTAAATTAGTTTCTCTCTTCCTCTCTGTTTCAGTATTTTGTCATTTGTTTGTTTTCATATAGCTCCAAGTCTGTCATTCTGTCTATGGTCTGTCCGTATCTGTCTCTTTCTCTCTCTGTCTGTCTCTGTCTGTCTGTCTGTATGTCTGTCTGTCTATTTCTATCTCTATCTCTATCTCTGTTTCTGTCTCTGTCTGTCTGTATGTCTGTATGTCTGTCTGTCTGTCTGTCTGTGTCTCTGTCTGTGTCTCTGTCTGTCTGTCTGTCTGTCTGTCTGTCTGTCTGTCTGTCTCTCTCTGCGCCTTTGAACATTATAATGCTTCCCATTCTTCTTCTTTTCGTGGAATTACGTGTTTGTCTCTGTCTCTGTCTCTGTCTCTGTCTCTGTCTCTGTCTCTGTCTCTGTCTCTGTCTCTGTCTCTGTCTCTGTCTCTGTCTCTGTCTCTGTCTCTGTCTCTGTCTCTGTCTCTGTCTCTCTCTGTGTCTGTGTCTGTGTCTGTGTCTGTGTCTGTGTCTGTGTCTGTGTCTGTGTCTCTGTCTCTGTCTCTGTCTCTGTCTCTGTCTCTGTCTCTG
>CAMAOG010000113.1:0-10000 GCA_945859605.1 Lumbricus rubellus | reverse complement strand
AAAATATTTCCAAAGCAACAAAAGTTATACCACTTTTAGGGAGGCCACCCCCCAATTTTTGACAATTCAAAGACGTAATGCAGCAAAAACACGATTTTATTAAGTCTCATATCAAATAATTATTATTAAATAGCCTTGATATTGACAGATGATCTTTATTATTACTATTAAAAAAAAGAAACAGGGTACCAGCGTAGCTGCACGACACTGAGAAGTCACTTAGCAAGATGACAATCAAATTGGTAAATAAGGAAGCTGTCAGATTAATCAGGGGTCCATCAAGAACTTTGCAAAGAAACTCAAAAGAAGTGTTGGCACTGGTGTTGGGTACATTGAACACAAGTTGTGAAGCACTACCAAGTTCATTTGACAACAGTTACTTAAGATGAGACTTAATGAAATCGTGTTTTTGCTACTTTTTGTTGCGTTTCGTTTTTGAATCGTCAAAAACGGTGGGTGGTCCCGCTAAAAGTGGTATAACTTGTGTTGTGTTTGAAATATTTTGATGAAATTCGGCCTTCATGTGTAAATATGAATTGCCTTTAAGCATGTAAAATTTCATTTCGAAATTCTTATTTTTGGTCAAGATATTGGCAAAAAACCTAATTTTTTGCGTTTCGTTTTTGAATCGTCAAAAAACGGGGGTGGCCTCACTAAAACTGATATAACTTTTGTTCTATTTGATATATTTAGATGAAATCTTGCCATCATGTGTAAATATGAATTGCCTTTAAGACTGCAAAATTTCATTTCAAAATTCTTATTTCTGGCCAAAATATTGGCAAAAAACCCAGGAGGGTCTTTTTTTGGCCCACCCTGTATGTATGTATGTATGTATGTATGTATGTATGTATGTATGTATGTATGTATGTATGTATGTATGTATGTATGTATGTATGTATGTATGTATTTAAGTATGTATGTATGTATGTATGTATGTAAACTATGGAAGCCATGTGTAGTAATGATATTGTTTTTAGGTTTTAACATAAATTATGTGTTCAAATAATAGCACCAAACATTTTGAAATTTTACAGTTTAAAATTTGAAGGATACCACTGGTGAGAAGCCATTCAGTTGTACAAAAGTAGTATTTGTACAAATATTAGCAGTAAGTTATTCTCATTTTAGCAGGGCTGTGTCATATATTATAATAGTAAATAATAATGTTATAACCATTAACCATATAATAATTAATAGTATTACCGGTACAGTATATGATAACAGTTCACGTAATACAATGAATCGATGATGTAAACAGCAACTAAAACTATTATAATTTTGTCAACTTTTCTGGAGGGGATGTCATATCTGTTTTTAGTTGTGCAAAAATAGTGTTTATACAAATATATACAGTAAGTTATACTCATTGCAACATGATAGTATCATATATAATAATAGTAAATAATATCATTATAATCATATAATAGTAAATAACATCACGGTAAATTATTATAACACTTCATGTAAAACAATGATGAAAACAGTAAATAAAAACGTATCATTTTGTCAAATTTCTGGGAGGGGGAAATGTCAATCCTGGGGGAGAACTTTCACCCCCAGAGACGTCTATATTAAACACTGCATAATGATTGTAATTATACTCTGCATTTCTTTCGCTCTACCGTTTTTTATAGTTATGATTATAATGTACTAGCAGGGTTGCCTGGCGTGCCCGGGAAATTTAACTCTCTCGTCCCCAACCAGCCTGACCCGCCGCTGCGGGACGGGAGCCCCACCAAGCGCCAATCTTGGGTACCCGGCATAACCGGATAAAGTTTTGTTTTTCCCCATCCCGATCCACATCCGCCATACCTCCCCTCCCCTGAACTACAACCGCTCGACTCGATAATAATTATTGTGCAACGGTTAAATGGCGCCTTTAATGCATCGTTAACCAACGCGTCGAAATTTAAAGTGGGGCCATGGTCGGATTTGCAGCCCGCCCGCCCCGGGTCCACCTCTGATGTCAGAAGGCTACGCGACTAGTTCTAATGTTACAGCGACCATAAATTAATATAACCTATTTAGATCTTCACCGAACTATGCTCCCAAATTAAAAGTCAGTCTGCTTACGCTGTGCGCTGATTCGAAGTGTTATGGAATGAAGGACTGGTTGTTTATGCAACTAAAGTCGAAGGTAGGCTTCAAGCCTGATATCAGAAGGCTACGCGACTAGTTCTAATGTTACAGCGACCATAAATTAATATAACCTATTTAGATCTTCACCGAACTATGCTCCCAAATTAAAAGTCAGTCTGCTTACGCTGTGCGCTGATTCAAAGTGTTATGGAATGAAGGACTGTTTGTTTATGCAACTAAAGTCGAAGGTAGGCTTCAAGCCTGATATCAGAAGGCTACGCGACTGGTTCTATAATATTACAGAGACCATAATATAACCTACTTAGATCTACACCGAACTATGCTCCCATCTTAAAAGTCAAAGTCTGCTTTTGCTGTGCGCTGATTCGAAGTGTTATGGAATCAAGGTTGTGCAGCTAAAGTCTAACGGTAGGCTTCAAGACTTCGCGTCTTCACTGTTTTATTTTAATTTTAAATCTTTCACTGTAGAACAATGTGATGTTTGAAATACTAACCTATATCGAGATCGGATTCGTGACACGATAATAAAGTGTAGGCAACATCTGCATGTGCGGTAATAACATTTTGTGAGACATAAGATAATAATTATATTTATCAAAGTTGTATGCAGGTATGTATGTAAGACTTGTAAATATGTACGTATGTATGTATGAATGTATGTATGTATGTATGTATGTATGCATGCATGCATGCAT
Source organism: Lumbricus rubellus (assembly GCA_945859605.1). Lineage (NCBI taxonomy): Eukaryota > Metazoa > Annelida > Clitellata > Crassiclitellata > Lumbricidae > Lumbricus > Lumbricus rubellus. Next base: position 7,202 of record CAMAOG010000113.1, on the reverse strand, counting down.
GCATACATATATATATATATATATATATATATATTTCTGTGCAATACTACAGGACGGCTATTCTCTCTCTCCTATCTCCTCGAGGCGATTGCATATTGTATATACACGTAGGAGGATAACATCGTTGGTCGTCATGTATAGTGACATGAATTGAAATGGACTGATGCTGCTGATGCCAGCTTCATCATCCCTGCCTCAGCTTCAGCAGCAGCAGCAGCATCCTCCATCATCAACCCATCCATCCATCATCTGGGTTTCAAAGTATCGTCGCTTTCTCGCCTCGAGCGAAGTGGTGCTTTGCAAGACGTTTAAGTTAATTTCTGGAAGAGCATCTCGTAGGTTTGTATTGCTGGAAGCGATGGAGGAGGAGGAGGAGGACTAGGAGGAGCTGGAGGAGGAGGAGGTTGAAGAGGATCTGGGAAGAGGATTATTGTAGAGGAAAATGGAAGAGATTACATGTGATCAAATAGATTGCGATTCAACGCGCATTTGTGGAATTGAATGAGATACATCAAAGGAGGGGAAAAAGCGCGTTTGCAACACGTAGCCATGGAAAGCCAACAGATTATGTGTATTTGCCTACGGATAGATAGATGAATGGACGGACGGATGGACGAAAGGACGGCAGACAGACTGACAGACCAAAAAAGAATATCTAGTCTTGCAGAAATTTTTTCCCGTTTATTCTTGTTTTTTTTAAATTACGTTTGTTGATACTGTTCTGCCAACAACCAACATCTTACAATACTTACACGGATCAGCCCTTGCACTTAGGGCCCGTTTCTACCTCTATATAGCGGGATTTTCTTCCCTTGAGAAGTAGGCTATTCTTTATCTCCGTGCACTACCTTCATCAAGGTATTGCATTTGTCGTTTTAACTGTTTAGAAATTATATCTTCAGTACGATTATTTGGAAGCAGCGAATTAAATTTTAAAAGATTAAACTCACATCTCAGAGAGAAAAATGCAGCTCATTTGATGCGTAAATTGGTTTCGGCATGCAGAAGCCAGCAATATCCGTGCGAGTCGAACAACATTTGCATGCATGATATGAAGGAGATGAACACGGCCAACAGAGAGCATCAAATAATGCACTAAGAAACTGATATATAATGACATTCGACAACAAAAATGTAGACGAGATCTATAGAGAAACATGCGGATTAACGTTGAGGACATTTATAGAAGACAATATTTTTTTGCCCGAGGTAGGCCTACCAGCCCTACCTAGAATAGTAGGATCCCTCGGGATTTCAAAAATTATGATTGGAGCTGTTATTCAATGTCTAGTAGACTAATGTTCACGCGCGCATGACACTCCTTATTATTATTTTTTTGCGCCCCAAGGTATTTAGGATCCCTCGGGGACTTCATTATTATTATTATTATTATTTTTTTTTTTTTTTTTTTTGCCCCGAGGTATTTATTATTATTATTATTATTATTATTATTATTATTATTATTATTATTATTAATATAACCATCATTTATTTCTGTTACAAACTGTGCAACGCCAACTGGCTGTGCTTGCTTAACAGTGAACGCCTGACAAAACGCAATCATAATGTACTAATAGTGTGCCTACAACAGCATACTAAAAACTAATGTATAGTGCATTTATTTATTAGTATGGCTGGTCGTCCTCGACCCGGGTTGGTTGTGAGAATGTTCCTCTGAAGGCTATGGCGTTGAATCTCTGAGTGCATACAGATAAACGTTGGTACAAGTGCATAGTCTCTCGAGTGTCCCCCGAAACGGCGGTCATGCGGCTTCCCAACTCCGTCAAGAATTCGCGTCCTGTCCGATTGACGGGGCCCAGCGATTCGATGGCGACGGGTACAAAGTCGTGGGTGGCCGGAAGGGTTGAGTATTTAGCGGTCTTCCGGTTCGCGGCGTGTTCGGCTGCCCCTCCAGGCATTGATGACGAGATGCTGAGGTAGGAGGAAGCACAAGTATGGATGGATGTTGCATCCCATGCGACGTACCTGCCCCTCGCCCAGGGAACCAGTGTTGCTCCGTCCGGCCTCTTGCCGTCTGTGCGGATCAGGCCTGGTGGTTCTTTAGAGCTTGGAATGTCTGCTTTTACAAGTGCCCTCCAGATGGTGTCATTCAGAGCGAAGTGGCGTGCGGCTCTACCTGCAGATCGACGGCATACAAGCCCGTGGTGGCCCCCAGGATCGGCGATCTCACCGCACTGGCATTGATGCGGAGCACAGAGGTCGAGTCCTAGTCGGAGGCCGACCGCGACTCGCACAGCTTCATTGCTGAGACCCAATCCGCAAGAGACCACGGGTACAGTCGAGAGCCAGTCTCCAGCGTGGGGCGATGTTACGGCGCCCAATCTTGCCCTGTTTAGTGGGTCATTGTTGGCAGACCACACGGCAGCCTTGTCAGCGTCTATTAAAGGCCTGTCCCAGGTCTTCTGGCTTGTCAGGGCTGGCTCTTCTCCTCCTGGGCGTGTTGATTTGCGGGCCTCCAGGATTTCCTCCTCGTATGCGTCACTCCACACCTTCGTGTTGAGCACGGCGTCCACGAGCGACTTGGTTGATGCAGCTGAGGCCAAATAGGCTGAAGAAGCCAGCATCGAAACACGTCTGATCCCGAGTCCGCCGTCTCTAATCGGAAGAGTGGCTTGAGTCCATTGCATATCGCTGAGCCCGATGTTAATGATCTTTTCCAATCCAGTCCGCATTTGTTCGTCCATCTTCACCAGTAAGGGATGGTTCCAGCACGGTGCTACTCGCAGCAAGTATATCATTTTCGCTGCTCCAAAGCACGATCGTAGCAGCATCAATGCCGCCTGTGCTTGGAGACATACCAGATCCTTCAAAGCCCGTTCAAGCGAATCGCAGTGCACGAGGAGCGCTTCGTCCAGAGCCTCACCCTTGAACAGTGGGGCGCCAAGAAGGATCAATGAGTCGCGGTCCACCCTCCGGAAGCCATCGAATTCCTCGCCTCCTAGTTCGACCTCCGAACAGTATTCGCACTTGTTCCTGTTCAAACGAATGCCGAGCGTTGTTTCCAGCTCTTTCATAGCGGTCAGGTCATGTCGTATACATCTTCCAGCCCTCCGCCCAGCGAGACATCGTCGAGGAAGCCGAGTCTGAAACCGGAGTGCAACGATTGTAGGGTCGACTGTAGCGGCAGACAGAATAGTAGGGGACCCAATGGGTCACCCTGTTGCGGCCCCATCTGTGAACGTACCACAAATGGTCCGAACTGTAGAAGGGACTGCGCCGAGTACGCCTGATGGATGAATGCGTAAAGTTCCGGGATAGTTTCGTGAACTGCCTTTAGCATGACATCCCTTCGCACGGTGTTAAAAGCGTTTGCAAAGTCAAGCTTCACGAAGACGTGGTCCGAAGGCATATCCGAAACGTAGCTTCTAGCGGCGCGAACCGCCGCCTCAGCGCCTCCAGATGCCGCTATGCCTACCTGGACTGGGGTGAAGAACGATCCCAATCGAGCCAGGGCGTATTTGTTGGCGCACTTCGCAGCCAGTCTTCTCCAAACGTATCCGATCGCTATTGGCCGGAGTCCTCCTGACTTTTTGGAAAGGGCGATGAGAGTGCCACCGAACAAGAGTTCGCGTACGTCATGTGGGCATTCGCCTCTCAGCATCACATTGATGAAACATGTGAGCGCCTGAAGGAGAGACTCTGATGACTCGCGGTTGTTGAGCAGATCAAGGAGGTGCTGGGGACGCATTCCATCCGGCCCCCCGGAAGAGCCAACCGGGAAAGATCTCACCGCGTCCGCAACCTCTTTCTCCGTCACCTGGAATGGAACCGCCTGCGACACTTCTGGCAAATCAGCCAGATTAGCCGCCCAGTTGTCCATCGGATGCCTTTCCTGCATGGCTGCGAAGGATTCTGGCGACGCTTTGACCGGGTAGTCTTGACTGCAGAGGATGCGGGTGGCAGCTCGAATATTGCCCTCCTCGAGTTTGGCACCAACCGCAGCCAGGCGAAGATCCTTAGCGCTCTTGTGTCTCCGATCAGCGCCATCCTCCCGCTCGCCTTCATCCCTCGTCCGCAGCACATCATGGTTGTCGATGCGTTTCTTGATGACATTGGCCGTGTTTCTTCTGCGACCCGCACGCGATGGCTGTGTCAGGATGTTTGAAGCAAACCAGATCAGTTTGCGCCATTCCTCGCTGCTGTCCGGATTGTTGTTTATGGATTGCAGGATGTCGGTGAGGGCCTTGGAACATGCAAATCGGGCTCCTCTCGGAATATGCTTTAACACTTTGCCGCTATTTTGTCTCGGGTGCCGAACCGGACCATCATCTGCGTCCACAGCCTCGAACACCGGTTCCACGCCTGCTGGAACGCAGGGGCGAGAACTCCGTGGGGACGACACCTGCAGCCCCCCGCCGGCTTCTTCCGATACAGAGCCACCTTCGACCCGATCTCTTTGGGCTTGCGCCGAGGTCAGTGGCGGCTGCCGTGACCCCGGGCACGGGCTGTTCCGTGGACCGTGCAAGTGTACAGTGCCATCGCGCAGGTGTAATTGTCTGACCGCCAGGCAATGACTGCACACACCACTGGCCTTGTTTGATGTGTACGCTTCGCCAACGCTGGTCTGTGATTGGCTGGACCGTCTTGACATTAAACTATCCTGTATTATCGCCCATCTGTGTTCAGAGTGTTGACCGTGAAAATATCCAAAGTATCCGAATAGAGTGAAAACTGATTAAACCAACCAGTTCCGACGAGAGTCGTTACTTAAACCGAGTGACGAAACTGAAAAAATTATGGGAAACGTGTTTAGAACTATTTAAATCCAGTGAAAACAGACGCAGAAGAATTCGACGACCACACCGAGCGAGGACCACGTGACATTTTATTATTATTATTATTATTATTATTATTATTTTATTTATTTATTTTTTTTTTACCCGAGGTACCTAGGATCCCTCGGGATTTCAAAAAATTGTCCGGAGACTGTTAGTTGTTGGGTTCTGGAACGGCTACGCTTCATCCAATTCTGGCGAGTCAAAAGTGCGGTGGTAAGCAACGGCATTGAATCGCTGAATAATAATTGAAAGCCTTTGGAATAGGTGGCTTGTTTCTCTCGGGTCTCCGGAAATCCGAGTAAGATTGCGTCCAAGATCAGAAATGAAAGAAAGACCAGTGCTATTGATGGGCCCAAGAGTTTCGAGGGCCAGAGGAACGAATACATGTGTTGCAAGGAATGCTCTGTATTTCGCCTCTTTTCTTGCAGCTGCAAGCTCTGCAGCAGCACCTGCCGTAACTGAAGTTGCTGGCAAGTATGAAGTAGCCAAAGTATCGGTCACTGTGGCATCCCATAATAGGCTACGTCCAGAATGCCAGGGAATTAGAGGGAGGCCATCCGGTCTCTTGCCATCAGTCCGAGAAAGGCCAGCTGGTTCCTTAATGGCAGGAAAACCAGCACGAGTAAGACTGCGCCAAATGAGGTCATTTAAGACGCCATGTCGAGCTATGCGACCGGGGCCAAGAGTGCATGAGAGTCCATGTGAGCCATCGGCAGCAACCAGAGTGCCGCATGCCCAAGTATGTGGCTCACATAAAATGGCTCCAAGACGGAGTCCAACTGCGATTCTGATAGCCTCATTGTCCAGTCTCAAGCCACAAGCTGTTATTGGCAGTGCAAATAACCAGTCACCAGAATGTGGAGCAGAAACCGCCTTCAAACGTGCCTGATTATAAGCATTATTATTATTATTATTATTATTATTATTATTATTATTATTATTATTATTATTATTATTATTATTATTATTATTATTATTATTATTATTATCATCATCATTATTATTATCATCATCATTATTATTATTAATATTATTATTATTATGTGGTCAAACATACAAAAAAGAATTCAGACAGCAGCCATTAATGTGGTCGGAAGAGTCTGAAGAAAACAGCAAAGAACAGTGGACATCAGAATGATCAGACGAAGTACTATTATAATAATAGGCCTATTATAGCTTGTCGAAATCAGAAGAACATTTGCAAAACAATAATCTTGCACTGCAGATCGGAACAATTCGACTGATTCGCTACGGAAATTGCAACGAGTCAAAAACAGGTTGATTGGACAAAGATGCAAAAAGCTAAAGTTATCAAGATGAACAAAATGCAAGAAGTAGGCTGTAAAAAATATAGAACTAGGTTATAGCTTACTTGTTGAAATTTTTAGCTCAAAGTTGCCTCAAACTAAGGCGCAAATGGCAAAATTAATACTAACACTTCTAGCACATGCAAGAAAGACACTTCCCTCCACCCTCCAGAATGTTGCCACCTATTTTTAAAGGATAATTATAGTATGGCCAAATATTCGTCTAGACATAATATGTTTCTTAATTAGACATATAGCCTAAACAAATTTAATTGAGGCTTGGCGAACAATCTTCGGGTTCCTTAAAACTTTGCTGGTCTCCTCCTCCTTACTAGTCGGCCAGATTACATAATTCCCGGATATTGTAACAATAAAGAAACCGAAGATTGTTCGCCAAGTCTCAATTAAATTTGCTTAGATCTCTCATTAAGGAACAGACGTCTAGACGAATATTTGACCACGTAATAATAAGAATAATTATATTATCTTCTAACATGCACACTGGTAAAAGCACGGTAGATTGGGGTAGAAGATTCATGCTGCCTAATGAAAAACGAATAGAAGATCAAAACAATATTGTGATTGAAAAGACCGATGAGAAAACAAAGGCTATCAGCAATTCAACATCCAAGGAGAAACTATATTGGACTGAGCAAATTGAACAATTCGTTTATCTTGGAGGTCGAATAAACCCAGTAACTTTGCAGCAGCGATAAAGACATTGAGTAGGATTGATAAGAATAATATTATTGACCCCTTCAATTGTCGGCTTGGAATTTTGCGGCTTCGAATTATCTGACTCCGAATTGTCCGACTTCGAATTTTTCGGCTACCGATTGCTCGGCTCCGACTTTTTTGGTTTAAAGTGTCCGACTCCGAATTGTCCCCTCTGAATTGTCCCGCTCCGAATTCTCTCACTCCTAATGCTCCCAATTGTCAGGTTTCCGAATTGTCCGGCTCCAGATTGTCTCACTCCGAGTTATCCGGCTCTTAATTGCCTGACTCCGAATTGTCCAGCTACGAATTGTCCGGTTCTGAATTGTCTCGCTCCGAATTGTCGGACTCCGATGCATGCATGTATTTATGTATCATGCAT
>CAMAOG010000112.1:0-19012 GCA_945859605.1 Lumbricus rubellus | reverse complement strand
TTAGCTATGCATAATTATATGACCGAGTCACTTTTGTCGTTTAGGTCCACCATGTTGTTTCGTGTGCCAACGACGAAATATGGTCGCCTTCTGATCGTCCTTCCTTTTTTAGTAGTGATTATCTGCATCTACATATTAACTGATAATCGAAACGTCCTCAAGGTAACGAGCAGTCTGAAATTAGAAGATCTAAGTTTAATTGTTTCACTGCTGGTCCATCAGTCTGTGTTTCTGTTCATCTGTGTGTTTGGGCTGCCTCTATATGTCTTGTCTGTCAGTTTAATCTCGTCTGCTTGCACGATTGAAGTCTGATGTTTACATAACAGTTGAGCAGATTAATATCTAGATTACTCCAAGATAATTATAGCGCTCATTTTTTAAAGAAGAACTATTGAAATTTAAAGGTGCCGGTACCAGGTACCTGTCTACTGTATGCATTATCTAGATTCTAGAAACTATACTATACAATACATGTATATTGTTTATCTGGCTGTGTCTAAGGTTGCGAAACTTTCAGATGTCTACCACATGTCAGTCAGTTCTTTAGGCTGGCCGGCAGGCGGGCGGGTAGGTAGTCGTTGTGTCAGCCACTCAGTTAAGCAGACAGTCGGTCATTCATCCATGATCCAGCAAGTCAAACGTTTCGCTATTCAGTCATTCAGTTATTCAGCCAGCCAATCATTCTGTTATTCAGACATGCAGTTAAATTATTTAGTTATCCAGAAAGCCAGTCTGCTTATATGGACCAATCTAAAGTGCAGTGCTGGTGACTTCTATGTAGCTAAATCAATGAACAAACTCGATATGTATAAAAAAAACTCCTGTAAATGTTTGTATGCGTATAAATCATGCATGTCCAAACCATTCGTCATTCTAAACATGTTAAATACATGTATAGGCTGTATCTACACGCGTATAAATACATGTATAGGCATATGCATTGGAAGAGATCCTGCGTGGCCGAGTGGGTTGTAGCCCGCTCGCCACGCCGGCGGCCCGGGTTCGATTCCCCGTCGGTCGGTTTATCATAGATTAATTTCTCGGATCTTTACTGCGGGTGGCTCGGTCGCAATATAAACGTGGAGTGAGAGGTTGTACTCTGCCTCCGACTGTAAAGGCCCTTTGGTCATACACGGTCGTTAAACTACTTTCCGGAAGACTGCTCAGTTGCGCCGTCACTTGCGCGTACAGAGGGTAGAGTAAAGCAGAGTTTTCCTAAGATATTGAAAGTATAATGTGAAGACGGAAGAGCTGGGCACTAGCCTAAATTATTCAAGAACTCTGCGTTGAGTCAAGAGGGTTGTCCGTAAGAGTTATCCAAAAGCCGTCCACGTCCGGTTGCCATAATTATAGGATCAGAAGGGTGGACCAGCTACTAAGGTGTGGGTGTGTGTGTTTTGTCGTATGTGGCTGAAAAGAATAAAGATTATAGGGGCTCGGTGGAGTAATGGATAACGCGCTGGCGTAGAGTTTGAGAGATAACGAGTTCGAGCCTCCGTTGGGTGGACATGCTTTGTAGGCTGCTATTAGCGCCATGTCTGTCTGTTCAGTTCGTATAGGCCTAGTTAAGATTTGTGTCTTCTGTGGTCTGCGTTCTTGTGAATTGCTCAAACTACATAATTGTACACTGTAACGGTCCAGGGGTGTCAAACCTTTATTAGTGGCGGGCCAGTGTGAACATCTTCTAACAATTGGCGGGCCAGGGTGTCGAAGTTTCTGAGCAAAATTGGGTAGTGATCTGAGAGGGAGCTACGAGCTTGGTCAGCCAATGCCCAGAAAAGTCCAATTATCATGAAAATATCTTGATTCAATTCAATGTCCACTTTTCGCTTCTTTTTGAAGTTTGACAACATTTTAAATAATTATGTAATCTTTATGGAAGGCTCCGCGGGCCAGAAAAAAAATCGTCGGCGGGCCAGAAATGGCCCGCGGGCCAGCTCTTTGACACCCCTGCATGCTGTAACCGGTTGCGTTCTGTCAACCGGACTGTTGAATAAAGGAAAATTATTATTATTATTATAGAAAATCGAAGGTTAAAGCTCAGTTGCGAAAAGATTACTGCACATAATATTTATTATAGACTTTGCATGCATTCATATCAGAAAAAGAGAGTAAATGGCTACCATGCAGCAAGCCAGTAAGTCAGATAGCCAGCCAGCCAGCAAGTCAGATAGCCAGCCAGCCAATCACCCATCCCAAATGTATGCACTCCTGTTTTCATATCTGTATTTGGTGTTTTGTTCGTAATTTGTGCGCATGCGTGTGTCTGCTACAGAGGATAATGACGTTCATTGGCGCCACAAAACCTGTTATCACAATGCGACAGAATCTCACGATTTTCACAAACATCTCAACCGGTGAAATTCACCTCGACACAAACATCACTGAAGCTGAACGTATCTTCCACAAGTGAGTGATCGCTTTCTGTCAATCCTATTATTATTATTATTATTATTATTTGGTGTACTAATGAGTTACTCTCGAGACTTAAAATAGCTCCGGATAATTGTTAGTATTTTGGTTTGCTAAGACTTAATCACGTAAAAACTGAAGCTGAAGTGGACTGCATTCAGTTACTTTCCTCGATGTCCTATGAAAAGGGCGACTTCAAAAGGGCGCCGATCACAAAGGCGACTGTTCGAAAGAGCGCCGATCAAAAGGGCTGTGTTGGAGCGAGGTGAGTAAAATGGAACACCTGGCCAGTGTCTTATCCACAAAGATTCTAAATTATATCATCATCATCATCATCATCAAGAACCGAGGGACCAGTGCCCGTAGGTGCCCGCTGCCATCCTCAATATTCCTCGCCATTTTTGTCGTTCCATCGCCGCATGTGTCAGGTCTTGTATTGGCGCTCCACACCAGTCGGTTATGTTGTCCAGCCATTCCTTGTATGGTCTACCTCTTCTGTTGGTTCCCTCCATTCTTCCAAACATCACCCTCTTTATTTTTCTGTCCTCATCCATTCTACATATGTGACCAAATAGCTCCAGCTTCCTGGTTATTAATATCTGCATAAGATTTTCTGTGGCTTATATTTGCTCATACAGTTCTGAGTTTTTCATCTTCTGCAGATAAGATTCTAAATTATATGATAGTAGATAAGATTCTAAATTATATAGTTGCTAAGATTCTAAATTATATAGTGGCTGAGATTCTAAATTATACAGGGGATAAGATTCTAAATTATATAAGCTAGTGGGTAAAATTCTAAATTATATATCTTTCTTTCTCCTCCGTCAAGTATTCGCCGACGATGAGGCTCTAACAAAACTTCTCCATTTCGGCCGGTCTCTTGCGAGTTCTATTGCCTTTCCCAGCTCCATTCCTCTGTCTTCTATGTCCTCCAGAACGTTGTCTCTTTAATTTCGTGTTCATTTTGTTAGAGTTTCTAGGTCTCTTGCCAAGCGGTGACCAGTCCTCTCCTGGTAGGGTAAGGAGATCGTTGGGCCATTTTGGCCTCATCGGGTCTGAGGTGTCCTTCCAACACCTGCCTCCTGCGTTTGCCAGCACTTTCAGGGTTCCCGGTGAGCCTGTCCACCTCGCGTGACGCCCTAGGTGGTATTTTTACCGAAGTCTTCACCACTGATGGCATAGCCTCACCGGGCTATCCCCTACTTGGCACCGCGGTGAGGTGCAGGTAGGGCTTTGAGAGGGATTATAAATTATATATAGTAGGTAAGAAAGCGGCGTTTCTGATAATATCAGTTAAGATGACTATACACTTCTTGAAGATCGATGTACATGAGATGTACCTGTATGAATCATACAGTATGATTAATTGTTTACACCTTCTACAGGTATTCGTCAGAACTACAGGTGATCTGTCCTGAATCGAGGCGTTTCGGGAATGCTGGCGACGGAGGTTGGGACATCTGTCTCTATTCGTCCTATAGGATTCAATCTCCGTGCCTTGTCTACTCGTTTGGGTAAAACACTGCTCAGCTCTTGACCATGCAGAAGCTATACGCAGAATGGCATTGATAAAGGCGCTGCATAAGACGAAGAGGGAGCAGTTAAAGGAGAATTGGAAGATGAAGAAGAAGAAGAAGAAGAAGAAGAAGAAGAAGAAGAAGAAGAAGAAGAAGAAGAAGAAGAAGAAGAAGAAGAAGAAGAAGAAGAAGAAGAAGAAGAAGAAGAAGAAGAAGAAGAAGAAGAAGAGGAAGAGGAAGAGGAAGAGGAAGAGGAAGAGGAAGAGGAAGAGGAAGAGGAAGAGGAAGAGGAAGAGGAAGAGGAAGAGGAAGAGGAAGAGGAAGAGGAAGAGGAAGAGGAAGAGGAAGAGGAAGAGGAAGAGGAAGAGGAAGAGGAAGAGGAAGAGGAAGAGGAAGAGGAAGAGGAAGAGGAAGAGGAAGAGGAAGAGGAAGAGGAAGAGGAAGAGGAAGAGGAAGAGGAAGAGGAGGAGGAGAGAAGGAGAGGGAGAAGGAAGAGGAGGAGAAGTAGAAGGAGAAGAAGAATAAGAAGAAAGAAAGAAGTGAGTGTGTATTGGAAGGAGAGAAAGAAGAGGAGCAATCTTTTTTATCTGATCCCATGTGCCAGCCAGCTATTCTAATTCATAGCGACTTCATTTTCTCAGCTTCTGCCTATATGAATTTAACGATTAAGCTGGAAGTAGGCCTAAACACCGCTGCCATCGAGTGTGCGCTATGGTTGACTTGACGCGGCCGACAATCGACTCGATTGACTTCCTCGACTGGCTTACTTCTCGACGACTCGATCGACTTGGCTCGGCCGACTTGAAATGTAGCCTTCTGACCAAAATTGGCAGCTGCATTCTTATGTATATATATTATATAATATTATATATTTGTGTGTGTTTATATATATAATATATATATACGAAGATGAGGATATATATATTCCTGTTCAGAAATTAGGTTATGAACTTATGAAATTCAAAGACTGCTAAGTTAATGATCATGAGCACATTGCGATTTTTGTTTCACTTCGCGATTTTTCCTGGGGAATTCATTCCTGGGGCCCTGGGGAATTTCCCAGGGCCCCAGAGAGGTCTAGATTAAGCACTAACCTTAAACGATGCCAACTAGACTAAAATAATTATAGTTTATAGTATCTACTATCTATATTAATATAGCCTGTATACTAGACCACACCTGACTAGATTCTACAATAGACATAACTGCTGATCAGATCGGACCCAAAATAATATATAGGATGAATAATAATAATAATAATGATGATGATGATGATGATGATGATAATAATTTTTACTACTACTACCACTACTAATAATAATAATAATAATAAGCCGTTCCAGAATACAATTTTTTTAAGTCTCCGGATAATTTTTTTAAATCCCGAGGGATCTGAGATACCTCGGGTAAAAAAAATAATAATAACAATAATGATAAACATTACTTTCCCCCCCCCCAATAAATATGATCCCTCATGGACTTAAGCACTAATTAATAAAGTAAAAACATCAGGAACGTCACCTAATTAATAACTGTAATAATAATAATTATTATTGTTTTTATAAAATGATTAATCCTCGACCACCATGGTTGAGGTATAGGCCTACGTATGTCAAAAGCTGTTCCAGACACCGTGCTTTAATAATTTCTAAGTCGTTGGGGGAACGGAATACCTTAGGGGAAATAATAAGCAATATGCCAAAAATCTATTTTAATACTATGTTGACATAATTATCAGTGTATTCTTTGAGTTCAGCTGGTTTTGTTTTCTCTTTAGAATCAACAACGATTGGTCCTTCGACGATTCTGTCGTTAAAACATTTAATTGTACCGTTCGTGCCTTCGACCCTAGGTCAGTGGTGTACTTCATTTCCTCATCTTAATTATACATTTACTACCACTGCTGCTCGTGCTGCTGCCGCTGCTACTACGGTTACTACTACTACTACTACTACTACTACTACTACTACTACTACTACTACTACTACTACTACTACTACTACTGCTGCTGCTGCTGCTACTACTACTACTACTACTACTACTACTACTACTACTACTACTACTACTACTACTACTACTGCTGCTGCTGCTGCTGCTGCTACTACTTCTACTGCTGCTGCTACTACTGCTACTACTACTGCTACTGCTGCTGCTGCTACTAGGCCTACTACTACTACTAATAATAATAACTATTGTAATTGTAATCGAACATTTATATAGCGCCACTTCAAGAGAACTCCTTAGATGATAATAGTAATGATAATATACTTTCAATAGCAATGTTTTTATAATAATTATGATGACGTTGATGATGATGTCGATGATTCACGCCATATTTTGAACATATATTTCTCTGATACACCAGGTCGTTTTTCTATCTGCTATGAGTTGATTTTAGTTGCAGATAGCATGGTTTTGATGAGGACATCATTCATGGCTGTTCGTCGCAAGCCACACTCAGTTTTGCTGACTTGTTCAGTTGAATCTTGCCGTCTTTCATTTCACTAACCTGTAACCTGCATCCTGCAACGTTTTCTCTTTACCTAAGTCATATCAGAAGGCCGAGTAGCCTAACCGAAAAAAATTAATAGTAATTGTTCCAGTGATAGGGACCATAATTTTATATAATTATATATATATTGAAATTAATAACAATGGCAGTAATGCCTGGTGTGTTTGTCATTTTTCCAGCATGGCTGCAAACAGCCACCGGCGTGGAAATAACATTTGGTTTTATAAGGAGGGCCTTGGCGGTTCCGACTTAGTCAACAGCCACGGATGGGAGATTCACACTCTCGAGTCGTTCATTAGAACGTTCAACGAAACAGATGTAAGCATGAAGACGACGGTATCTTTTTCATATAAATAATTTGAGCCATTTAAGTTTAATCTATAGAAAGTAATCTCTATGTTGAATTTATTACGACGCAAAACAAGGCGAGGAGAGTAGCAATAGACCACAACATGTCACTGACGCAAGTTGGGGCGAGGAGAGCAACAGTAAACCACAACATGTCAGAAATCACTGAGCAAAGTAATATGCTTATAGACAAAATTTTAATCTATAAAGAAGGATGTGGTGTTGTTTGTTATATTATGTACATGTGTGTAAGTTTGTCCAGAATGCAAGCCCATTACAGTTTCGCAGAAATTGACCTGAAACCTTGCCCCTAGACAGAGGGCCATAAGGATCGCCTAGTGGTGGGTTTGACGAAGACTTTCCAACCCGTGGGAACGGGGTGGGATTGAAAACTCCAAATTTCACGATTTCAATACATCTGCAACAGTTTTGCCGCTATTCGCGTGAAACCTTGCAGTTTAACAGAGTGCCACTATTACCACTCAGCCCCAACCAGCACCAAACCTGCCCCTATAGGGTGGGGGGCAGTGATTAACCAGATTTTGTAGAGTAAAAAATTGACATGTTCCAGCCCTCTATAGAGTCTATACCCATGCTTTTAAGCTATCGGTAGGCTACTTGACATTCCTGATTTTGTATATAATTGTCTTTTAAACTTTTTCAAAGACGCCTGGTTACAGGGGCTTTCTACTCGCTCCGGGCCATCAACTGTAGCATCGTTCAGGAATCTGGTGGTGGGTCATCGTCTTATATCACGGATACTTCAGATCTTCGTCCAATTAACCCTAAAAACTGCGTTGTTAAATACGCAGGTGACACCTATCCAGGGCTGAAAGTGGTTTCGAAAAGTTGCCAGGTCTGAGAAATATGAGAATTGTCAGGATGATGAAAAGTACATGCGGACAATTCCTTTTATATTAAGATAATTCTGTTGTTTCAAATGCTGTAACATAACCATATCCATAAATCTTATTTCTTATAATATAGGACCTACATTTTATGTATGCACAACATGATTAAGTTACTTAGATATGCTATATAAATTAGTGGAAAGCGATGACACCGGGTTAATTATTGTGTCATCACGCCGAAATTGTATTGTCCCATCATTGCTTTGAACTGTACCGCTGCTAAATCTAGAGTTGCATTGTATTGTGTTGTATACAGTTCGAGCTCTGTAACTACACTTCATGACATTTGTGTCTTTATTCGACAGACGATGATAGACTACTTGAAAGCCGACGTTGAATACAGCGAATGGTGGACTCTCGACCAAATTCTGAACAGCACAGTGCTTTCACGCGTTAAGCAGTTCGGCTTGGAGACACACACGAGGGAGGTTTTCAAAACCGCGTCAACAATCAAGAACTTTGTCTACTATTCTGAAATCTTGCGCCGACTCCAAGCAGCTGGATTCTACCGATGGTATTGGCACTACAACAAGTATGGAGTGTTCGTTTCGAAGCATACCCAACAGAAAATGACCTGTTGTTACGAAATGGTCTTCATCAACGTCAACATTCCATATTCGTGAGGTATATTTGTTGGGCATACCTAGTGAGGTTGGCCCTATATATCTCGTTCGGTAAATTCGCGGAGCATGTCTAGTGAGATAAGTATACGTCGTCAGGAACTCTGTTTCGGGCATTTTGGGGTTTGATGATTTTGCAATTCGAAATATAGAGGCACTGAGGCAGCGAAGGCATGGGTAGACCTAAAGAGAAAAATAATATCACTGCCATGGTCGTGTAATGTAATGCTATGAAGCAGTTAAATTTCTTTCGTATACCTGGTCGCGAACACAGCACTTTTAGAGACGATATCTGGTGATGTAGACTTGCCTTTACGGCATTAGACCTACATGTATATAATAAATGAATTGCAAGATGCATATATATATATATATATATATATATATATATATATATATATATATATACAAACAAGCATGAATATATAATACATATAAATTCAGACACACATCGTGCATATATTTTTTGCATACAGTCATACATTATTATGAGACTTAACTCAGAAACCTAATTTTCCAGCGCAATGCCTTGCTGATCATATATTATGTCTATCTGAAGGAGAAAAGCTGTGACTTTTCAAGTAGTTCTATGTCAGCCAATGTCATTTATGTACAATTGTACATGTAAGCCGCCTGTTAGTTCGGTGCCTAAATTTTTATGATGTCATAAAGCAGTTTTACATATATATAGCAAATAGCAATGGTCAATTCGACTGATGTCAGTCACTCTTCCCGTCAACACAATCTGGTGCATCATCTCTCTTATCTCTTATCACCTCTCTTACCTCGATATACTCGTTGTCGGTTCATTCCAGTTAAAGTGTTAAACTAATTCCGAGCAACGTCCCATCACACCATTTTGTAATTGGCTGTAGTTTTAAGCACATAATTTTTCAAGATGTATCGCTGATGAATCCAAATGTTCTGTAATATTTTAAACAATTAAAATCCTTAGATATCATGGATTTCATGAACTAACCATCACTAGCGTTTTGAAACACTGAGATGCTCACTTTGTGATATTGTAGGTCTATGTCTTCAGAACCAGTATGGAAATTTGACGTCTACGTGTGAACATCTTTTACATAGAAAGTTCTGCAAATGCTGATCGAATTCAACAGGAGCTCACATAAAACGTTATTGCTGGATTGCTGTGACATTTTTAAATGTTATTTTTCTTCAATGTTAATATTGAACGTAGTTTCACTGATTTTTCTTCAATATTAATATTGAACGTAGTTTAACTGATAATTAAGCGTTAAATTAACTTTAGATGTTGGAAATTTTTTGTTATTGAGTGTTCAAAGTGTTTCAGTTGCAATGGTGCATGAATGGCATTTCAAATAAAAACCTAATTGCTACACTCGCATATGAATAATAATTATGACTGTGAAACTAATATAATATAAAGGAATATTCTAGGATGTGGAAAACTCTTTCCACCAGCGAATGTTTTAACTGGCCGTGTGTTGTCAGTTGTCACATCACTGAACTCACATAGGCCTATTCAACTTTACACAGTTTTACAGTTTTAGCCTCTCTCTTTGAGGCCTATGCCAGCCACTTTCGAATTAGGCCTACTGCTCGCGACCTTTTGAGAAATAACAACTTAAAGTCGCTCCATAAAATGTCCATTTATTGTTGAAGTTAAGTATTGCCAAGGTTTTAAGATTTTGGTTCAAAAATTAATTACGTAGGCTATCCTACGAAAGTCGCTTGTCATAAGAATTGTGTTGCGATCTTCAATTACTTATTCACAGAAATTGACTATACTAGATTTTGTATGGGTGATGATGATGATGACGACGACGATGAGGATGATGATTTCCCTAATCTTCGCATTTATAGCCTACATTTTCTCCATTTCGGTGCTGTTGTTGCTGCAAATCGAGCACTGACTGTATACACACTAGGCCTACTAGGCTTATCCGAAAGGATAATATTATAGTAGGCCTACATAGACAGACAGACGGACGGACAGACAGACATAGGCCTACCGACAGACAGCAGATGTTGCATGACTATCAGAAAGGAACATTCAGTCGGTATATAGGCCTAGACGTATCGTTGGGCTGATAGTTTATTTTCATTGATTGTCTATATAAGACGGATCTCTAATACAGTTCAAGTTGCAGTTCACATTGCATTCAATTTCAATAGTTGGGGAAGGCAGCGTCAGCGCGATGTTAATTTTTGGTCCACACTGTAACTCACAGTCATCGAGAAACTGTCGGTTGGCCTATACAAATGCCATAAAACTGAGATTGGCAATAAATTTATGACACACTGTGTATCTTGGCGACGTACAACTGAATTCATTCTGAAACGATAATCTTCTATGAATTTCTATAGTCTCTGTATATATATAGACCTACATAGGCCTATGTAGGACTAAATTTATTTACTTAAGGTAACTTGGATGTTAGCCTTGTTAGGCTTAGAATTCTGTGGGTCGGTCCAATGCTTGCTTTGAAGGCCTCGATAAACGATACACTCGTCGATAGAGTGTTTGGCGTTTTACCAGCTGATGTCATCCAAACAAATTAAGCTATCTAAGAAGGCGCTATATAAATACCTAATTAGGCCTACTTCTACTCATGTACATACTGCACTTAGATGAGGTGTGAAGAGGGTAAGAAGAGTATGGAGTCGGTTTGCCCTCTTCTCTTCATGACGAATCAATGATTTTGAACAGTGAAATCACTTTCATGTATAGGCCTAGTTGTTCTACTGAAGAAGAAGAAGTTTATCATGCAACAGAATTCAGCATGTGAAATAATTATCACTCGGATTATGCAGGCCATGGATGGCTGGATGGATTGTTGGATGGATAATAATTGGATGGATGGATTTGAAAGGGCGGATGAGTGCATAGCCTCAGCATAGGTAAGCATATGGTATGACGCTGGCAGAGACAGGCATAATAGACATTGACATTAGTGACCGTTGTTGTTGTTGATGATGTTGTCTAGTAGCTCAGTCGTCGCTGGTGCTGTTGATGATGATGCTTTATTTGTAGTCGTCGTCGGGTCCTCATCCTGCTCTAATCCGACGCGCTGCGTATAATCGTCGCCGGGCGGCGTCGAGTATTCGCCAGATGGCGTTTCGTTCATCGACTGTTCGCCTGAGGGCGCCAGCGGTGCGCTATCAACGGGCGACAATGACATAGAGGCGGCCATGTTGAAAGAGGGATAGACTGAAGTTGCGCCGCCGTAGCAACCCACGGGTGCTTCGAGCACGAGGTTGTCCTGCGAGTCGCGATCCGGTTGTAGGGCTGACCAGGAGAAGGACGAAGAAGGGGTGGCTAAGGGATCAGCAAAGGTCGTTACCGGATTGTGACGAAGTTCGTGGAGGGTGACGGAGAAGAGTCCCGGTGAATCGGTGGGGGCGTTGACCCGTCGTGAGGAGGAGGAGCAGTGTGGTTGGGTGGAGCAGGAAGTCGGTGGAGATAGCGTCGAGTCGTCGTATTCATCGTCGTCGTCGTCAGCGTCCTCCTCTTCGCTGGCGATGTGCGTCGGCTGCGTTTGTGTTGCGTCGTTCGTCCCTTCACCGTCTTCCCCTTCCTCTACTCTCCCTCCTCTGTCTTCCCCTTCGTCCATCCTTCCTCCGCCACCTCCCCCATCCTCCGCTCTCAAGCAGGTAATGGATGGCACCCGCCGCGGTTGCTGAGGCTGGAATTGGTATGCTGCTGGGTTCATCGGCTTCGCCAGGGCTACTTCCGGTGAAGATGGCGTCGCTGTGACGTCCTTCCGGTCTGCGTCGGACAGAGGAGGAAATGCGGGCGACCTTTCGGAGAGATGCCTAAGTCGACGATGATGGGACTTGAATCTGGTGGGGGGCGCCGACCCAACATCACGACGACCGGTCGTCGGTTCCATCGGCGGACGCTTCTCCTCTCGACCGCCAAACAGCTGGATCGGCGGAACCGGAAAGTATCCTCCTACTCCTCCTCCTCCTCCTCCTCTATCCCCATCACCGGAATCGACCTGAAGACCTCGACAGTTCCGTTCCATCTGCCTCGGCGTAGGCACCGGCGGCGGCCAGTCGCTGCAGTCGCCCGTTGAGAGCAGCGTTTCCGTTTCGTCGCAGTTGATGGCGTCCTTCTTGGAGACCCCCATCTTGTGGCGTGGTCCGGCGAAGGAGGGAGGCATGGAACGGTGATCGGTCGACGGGGGTCCGTCCTTCATTGTCCTTTCCCCCGCTGCAGGACTATTCGAAGGCTGAGTGGAAACGTAGGACGGTGGACTGGGTCGACCGACGATGCTGCCACACACACTCGTTCGCTTGACTATAATATATAAGTAGACAAGAAAAGCACCGAATAACCCGATCAACCTATGCGGTGTAAATGTATACGATTGTGACCTCAAGAACATTCACCCAGAATTTGGAGTGGGTGGGGTTGAGGTGGGGGGCGTTTACTCGGTTGAAATGATTTTTTGAACTTCAGCAGCTATCCCATCATCATCCTGATTAGATCATCGTCGTGATGATGATGATGATGATGATGATGATTGTGACAACGACGATGATGATGATGATGACGACGATGATGAGGATAGTGTTGATGACGATGACGACGACGATGATAATGATGATGACATCGAGCACGTCAACATCAGCGATGACTAAGTCGACGATGACGACGACGACTATAATAATTATGTCGTGACTATAATGACGACGAGGATGATGATGATGATAATGATTGATGATGATGATGATGATGATGATGATGTTGATGAAAATGATGATGATGACGACGATGATGATGATGGCGCCGACGACAACGACGACGATGATGATGATGGTGACAACGAGCACGTCAACATCAGCGATGACTAATTCGACGATGACGACGACGACTATAATGATTATGTCGTGACGACGATGATGATGATGGCAAACCTGCTGCTGCTGCTGTCGCCTTGAGATGTTGTAGGCACTTGAGGGACGACTTGTGTGGCGGCGTCGGCGTCGTCGTCGTCTGAGGACTCCCCCTCGCTAGGGCCTGGCTCCTCTTTGATCGCAATGATGACTGCGTCTGAAACGAACGAACGCCCACGCCAACACTCCATGTATATATATATATATTTGTATATATACATATTATATACATATATGTCATATGTATGTATATGTATATGTATATATATGTTATATGTATATATATATGTGTGTTATATGTATGTATATGTATATGTATATAATATACACAGCCACAACTGTTATGCAAACGTCGTGTTTATATAGCGCTATCATCAGAGCACTTGAGGCTGTCCAGTGTCCATTCGGCTGATGGATTGATGTGGTCGCGTTGGGGGTGGGTGGGTGGTGGTGGGGAGGTATATGGGGATGGGGATTCGGATGAAACATCATTGAACTATACAAAGAATGCGTCATCGGAAAACTGCTGCTTTGGAAGGTCTTGCTACGAATGAAGGACTATCTAGGCTATGTCTTATCTCACCCTCCTCTTGTAACAGCATCTGCATGGTCCTAATTGATGGCCTATTATACCTCAAAATTAGAACTATCACCATTCATAACAATTACCGTATAAGTATAACTGGCCTAACTTCACATTATTTTTCCGTTCATCAGTTTGCCGTAAATCGCTGGCCATAGGCCATATATTAGGACCATGCAGATGCTGTTACAAGAGGAGGGTGAGATAAGACATAGCCTAGATAGTCCTTCATTCGTAGCAAGACCTTCCAAAGCAGCAGTTTTCCGATGACGCATTCTTTGTATATAGTTCAATGATGTCCACCCTACAGTATATAGTTCATATTATAATCTTACCTTTTCGTGTGGTACATACATATCTGGTATACTTACATTACAATAACTTCTCATATTGAACGATCCAAGGAATCATTAAATTTCCAGTAGGCCTATAGGCTAGGCTGCCACACTTTAAATTACATCATCTAACACCTTTCCTGGCCTTGCATAGGCGGAGACCTGGTCCGAACTTTGGGGGGGGACGGACGAGCGGCCGAAAACATTGTGTCGACTAAAAAAAGATTTTTACGACAAAAAAGGTGTCTTTAGAAATTTTGACAGACCTAAAAAAGGTTTATTTATAACTTTTTTGACTAAAAGGGTGTCTTTAGAAATGTTGATAGTGAAAAAAGTAAAGAAATATAGAAATGTATAGAAATTTTGACGACTAAAAAAGGTGTCTTCAGAAAATTAATTTGGACGAATAAAACAAGGTATATAGAAATTGTAACAACTAAAAAAAGGTGTTTTGAGTGATTTGGACTGACATAAAAAAGGTTTATTCAAAAATATTGATGACTAAAAAGGTGTTTTTAGAAATGCTGATAGTTAAAGAAATGTTCAGAAATTTTGTCGACTAAAACAAGGTGTATAGAATTTTTGACGACTAAAAAAGGTGTATTCAGAACTTTGGACGAACAAAACAAGATATTTTGGAATTTTGACGACTAAAAAAAGGTGTCTTCAGAAAAGGTGTCTCAATAAATTGTGACAGCTAAAAAAGGTGTTTTCAGAAATTTTGACGACTAAACAAGGTGAAAAGGTGTCTCTAAGAAATTTGGACAACTACAAAATGGTCGTCAGAAATTCTATGCCGAAGAAACCCCCCCCTCCTTCAAATAAAATCCTGGCTACGGCCTTGTGGTGGACGAACAAGATGGGAGAAATTTGATGGAAGTGGATGAATCCAAAATTAGATGATTTCATATATTATAATATTAATTGGTTGTGATTGAATTATAGATTTAAATTAAACCGATCTTATCTTGTCGAATCTACACTATATAGTTAAGTTGAAATTAATCTCGATTCATGATTAGATCGAGAAGTTTTTTCGAAGATTTGTTCAATTTTTATGATAATTATTTAAATTCTGTAAGTTTACTACATTTATATAACTTCAGGAAGAAAAAATATAAGGGTGTTCAAGTAATGTGTTTTCAAAAAGAGACGTTGATGCATCCCGGTTTTGTTGTGGCATCGCTCTAACTGTGTTGAACAGGCTTTTAGTTAATTGTTCGAAGATCTCCTTCTAACATTGTAACGTCGTCAGTCGCCTGCAGTATGTTCATCAAGTGTCCATGTCCTGACACTTAAAGTTTGGGGGGGACAAATACATGGGCCGTCCCCCCACCACATTCTTTGGGGGGACCGTCCCCCCCTGTCCCCCCCCCCTATGTCTCCGCCCATGTGGCCTTGCCTTAACTTTTCTTACCTCACCTCTCGTAAACTTAGAACACCGTATCTTATCTTGCCATAACTTTATCTCACCTTGCCCAAGCGTGGAATCAAAAATCTATCATCTCCTTTTACATTTTCATAACTTGAACAACTTTTATCACGAACTTGATACTTGTCTTGCATGCCTCATCTTGGCTAAAATTGCACAATCTTGCGGCTCTTGCCTAATCTTGCCTTTAATCTTGCTTGTTCATATTATCAAAAGAATCGACTTTTTCTACCTGAGAGGAAATGTTGGGGTTCGATCTGACAAGGCGTTGTCTTTTCGGAACTCGTAGCTCGACTTTTCTCTTTCCCTTCTGAGGCAGATTCCCCCTTCCCTCCTCCTCCCCCTCCTCGTCCTCCTCCTCATCGTCATCGTCCTCATCACCATCCTCGGCTCCTGAGCTTCCTGCAGGCAGCAAGCAGCTGCGTCCATGCGCCATCATCGGCTGGTGACTTGCCCTTCGCCACGCCTCTTTGTTCTGCTGCTGCACGGGGATTTCCCATCGACCAACGCTGATCGAATGTCGCCAGAGGGTGAGACTGGTCGCTCCACCTGTCGGCGGCGGCGGCAGCGGTGGTTGTTTCTGCGGCCGGTGACAGGTCGCTGCCCCTGCCGATGACTCGTCTGCTCCCTGGAAAGAGACGATGCTACCGTTGCGCTTGGCCCGATCGAAGGCGTCTTTGCGCTTGACGGCCTTCTCGCGTCGCATCTGGTCCTTGTAGAATTCGGCGAAGTTGTTGACGATTATTGGAATGGGTAGGGCGATGACCAACACCCCGCAGATGCAGCAGATGGCACCGACCAGCTTACCCCAGTTCGTTATGGGGTAGACGTCCCCGTACCCCACCGTCGTCATGGTGATCGCTGCCCACCAGAACGTCTCCGGAATGCTGACGAACTTGGCGGCATTCTCGTCCTTCTCGGCGAAGTAGGCGAGGCTCGAGAAGACGAGGATGCCGATGGCGATGAAGGTCATGAGAAGACCGAGCTCCTTGTAGCTGCGCTGGAGCGTGTATCCCAACGACTGTAGTCCGATCGAGTGTCTGGCCAGCTTCAGTATCCGCAGGATGCGCATGATCCGGAAGATCTGGATGACTCGTCGGACGTTCTGGAACTGTTCTGTGCTGCGGTTGGACTCGACGAGACCAAGCGAGATGTAATAGGGCAGCATGGCGAGCAGGTCGATGACGTTGAGGGGACTCTTGAGGAAGCGCCACTTGTTGGGTGACGCCCAGAGGCGACCGACGTACTCGAGGGTGAACCAACCGATGCAGGCGGCCTCAACGTGCGTCAGATGCTCGTTGTCCGTCAGATTGCCGTTCTTATCGCGTTGCTGGAGGGACGGGAGGGTGTTGAGGGTGAGTGAGATCGTGGATAGAACGATGAACAAGACGGACACTATCGCCAACACCTTCAGACAACGACGACAAGAACAACAGCATCACAAACAGGAAGTCATTATAACGACGAACGGCCATGCAGCTATAAAAGAAAAATACCAGTTATGTAAGCTTATATATAGATTAAGACGGTAAAGTCTACGTAGGCTATATATATATATATATATATATATATATATATATATATATATATTTACAAGATAGACGAAATAAAATCATTGTAAACTGATACATATTCAGTACAGTAGTTTTACGCAATTATTATTAAAGCTAAAAAGTTAAATTTTGACCAGTTGTAGCTGATATAACGACCTTTAATTTGATGCATTATGCATACACTTACTTGCTAAACTGTCTAAGTTATAGGCCTTCAAAGTTAAACAAATACTTCTGGCCCACCCTGTATAGTGTTCCTTGGCCCGAAAATTTCTGACTACTTTTCGGTCATTCGCCCAACATTTTCCAGTAGGCCTACTTTCCTGCCTTAAAATCTTATTACCTTTTAGCAGCCTTTTGTGGGGTTTTTTAACTGCACAACCACGTCGTTCCACTCCTCCTCCTCCTCCTCCTCCGTCTATCTGTCCATTTGTCCTATCGTCTGTTTTCTGTCTAACCGTGTTTATCTCCCTGTATTTATCTGCTGTCCGTCTTTCTGCGCTTAAGTCTCACTGCAGGCATCACTTACATGTATACATGTATAGGCCTATGCCTTCCAATGCATCTATCGGCGCTTTTCTCCCATGCACAAATAAAAATAAACAGCCGTCGAAGGAACAAAGAAAACTGTAGACGTTTGGTCAATCTCTCTCTTTAACTCATCGGGATTCACCTGTTTCGCTGCATTGGACTTAACGAAACTTGACTAAAATCTATCTACGACTTCTGCGTTATCTCACTCATAGAGTCGAGGAAGTCGGTTACTGTAGATTAGATTAAATACGATTCTATGAGTTTGAATAGATTAGATTAGACTTTCCAGGATGGTCGTTCTTCTGCATTTCCTACCAAATAACGAAAACAAGACTAAATGTGTTAGGTCTCAATCCTTTTCATCACGTATACACTTTGAAGGGCATCGCGAATGCTGCGCAGGTACAAGGTTCGTGGCTGGACTTGCTCATGGGATCGCCTTCAAAGGAGAGCGCCGCTGTAATCAAAGGCGCCGACATTGCACCGACGAAGGAGATCAAAGAAGTCGTCGTCGATTCCACTTGAGAAGACTTATATAGCGCCAGCTTCACCTGCGTTGAACTCTACGATCGGCCATCATGAGTAATCGATGGAATTTGAGTGCGTGATGGAAACGAGAAAGATGCGTTGACTGAATGAATTATTAGAAGAAAAACCAAGAGAGAAATATAACCGTAGTGAACTGGAAAAAGAGAAGGACGAGGATGAATAAAAGAGGAGAAGAAGAAGAAGCAAAAGGAGGAGGAGATGAGACAGAAAAAGTATAGATGGAACGCAAGGAAGGAAGAAGGAAGGGGAGGAGAATGTAGGCCTACACAGGATGAGGTTTTGTTTGTATGTGCACTTGTTATAGCGCCCCTTCAAGCTCTCGCTACTCAGAGGCGCTCCCGAATGCAGAGCGGACACTGCATCGGAGTTTCACGCCGAAGCGCTGAGCAATTGTGAGTGAAGGACTTGCCCAAGGTCCCTACGCGGTTGAGGGTAGATTCGAACCTCGAACCTTCCGGCTTCAGGGCGATGACGCCACCACTACACCACCGCGCCCCACGAAAAGTCTGGAAAAGAGGGGAAGAAAGACAAATGGATGAGAAAGGAAGATGAGGTAGAAAAAGAAAAGGACTAACAAAAAAGAAATAGGAAGAGAGAGATGTAGGACTAGAAGCGAAGAGGAGAAAGAGGAGCACGATAAGACTATATTATAAAAACCAAGGGATGATATAGATGTTCTGAATACAAGAGGAATAAATAAATTTGAATTGTCACGGGGAGGTGGAAAGATGAAAAAAAGTAGCAACACAGTTTAGGAAGTCTTCTGTTGCTATAGGAACTATTGTGACTCAGCCGGAAAATTCTAACAAAACTCCT
>CAMAOG010000111.1:27500-42312 GCA_945859605.1 Lumbricus rubellus | reverse complement strand
TCACAATGAATGTCCTTTCAACAGAATCTGAACAGTCAGTCAGTCAGTCAGTCGCAGAAGATATATTATTTCTATTGTCAGTTGATTCAATGTGTAAATGTTGGAATATACTAGCCTACTGAGATTGGTATTCACATAAAATCAGAGCTGTATACGCTACAATAGATTTTATGTGACAAATGGAAACATCCTATTCATTATATAATAATCGTTATCATTATTATTATTATATTATTAATATTATTCTATGTTCTAGGCCTACTTCATTAAATTCAGCGTCAAAAAATTGATTGCACAAAAATTGAAAAACTCTCAAATCAACCAAAACAATCAGTGCAATCCGTCAGACAATTTTTCTATTTTGTTCTGCCTTCGAGGAATAACCGTTTGTTTCAAATTTAATCAGCTGTTGCCGTTCCTTGATATGACCCTATACAGTGTTTGCTGGGGTATGCCAATGGTGAATCTTCTATTGTAATCTGCAATGTTGCTTGTGAACTTCTTGTTCGAAATGACATTAACATCATCTTGGTTAGAGTTGGGGTGACTTTGTGAAGTAGCCTACTTTAATTGCGAGGATCTGCATGGACATCAGGGTCCCTTGCGATGCTAAAGGACCGGTCCTTGTGTCAATCAGCTGATTATTGACTTAGCAACAACAACAACAACAACAACAACAACAACACTGCACCACACCAGCACCAACAACAGCAACAACAACAATAACAACAGAAATCGCAGCCTAATAACCTATGTACTGCATATATAATTATATACGTTGTAAGGCCTACCACTACAAAGCCCCAACACTATACCTCACGACAAATAAGTCTGCAGAAGGCACTGGAGCCCCTTATATCTCTTGCGAAAAATGCAAATAACTTATATATATTAAGAACGTTGAGCTATTTGAATTAAAATACACTAAATCACTTATAACTACTAAAGATCGCTACAATCATGTATCTCTCGGGTATCAGTTCGTTCTGCACCCTAACTACAATGCTGCAACCCGCAGTGTGGTTTCTAGTGTGTATATATAGTGTATATGTATACCTTGGTGTAGTTCGAGTTTGTGCCTTTCGACTCCGAGCTCGTTTTCCGCTTCAAAGATGTAGGCACCAAGATGTTTCGGCGACACCTTTCCAAACCATAGCACCATCAGCATCTCACTTTCACTCTACCACACACACACACACACAAAACATCATCGTCATCATCGTCGTCGTCGTCATCACTATACAAACCTGTTTACAAAATACTAAATTAAATACCATTATTCTGTCTGTCTGCCTGTCTATCTGTCTGTTTGTCTTTCTGTCTTTCTATTTATCTGTCTGTCTGTTTGTCTATCTATCTGTCTGTCTGTCTCGCTGTATAACTTTCCGTCGATGCTTTTGTCTATCTGTGTGTATTTAAGATGAAAGAGTCGAATGTAAATAGATGTTGATATGCAAATGGTTATTTAGATCATTATTGTAATCTCATTTGGCATGATGACAGGATATGGAATGAAACTATTATATGGATATATAAAAATTATAAGATGAAACAAAACAGAATAGGAGGATGGAATATGATAAAATAATATGACGGATAGAATAAATTGTGTCAGGATAAGATAGGATATAGTAGAACACAATAGAATATGACAGATTGACAAGATAGTATTGAATAGGATACGATAAGATACAATAGGTCCAAATGAAAAAGGTTGTAATAGAATAGGTGGTAATAGATTGTAATCGAATAGGTTGTAATAGTATAGAATAGGTTGTAATAGAACAGGATGTAATAGAATAGGTTGTAATAGAATAGATTCGTATAGAATAGACTGTAATAGAATAGTTTGTAATAGAATAGGTGAAAATTACAATAGTCTCCGTGTGAGATCGCAGGTCTTCACTGTCGTTGTGTGCTGCTGCAACGCTGAAGTTGTTGTTGCTATCGGATAGAATGCTGAATAGGATAATAGGTTTGATAGGTTGGATAGGTTTGATAGGTTGGTTGTCGTTTCGATAGATCGTCGCGTTCTTCACTTCAGGTTCTGCTTTCACTCGACATGTTAAGTTGAAGTTGACCTCACCTATCCGCGTCAACATCTGCCTCACGCAGAAGAACTTCGGCTTGTCTGATCAGAAGAAGAACAAAGAACATAGAACTTCGGCTTATCTGATCGGAAGAAGAACAACAGAGAACACAGAATTTCGGCTTATCTGAACAGAAGAAGAACAAAGAACATAGAACTTCGGCTTATCTGAACATAACCCAGAAGAAGAACAAAGAACACAAAACAAAATCATCTGAAACGTTTAATTTTGCCTACGATCCTGCATCATTCTGTAACTCGTTCGCAACTCGTCCTTTGTCTTAGTTCGCTCATTCTCACGCTTGTTCAATGTTCATTAATTAATTAATTAATCAATTAATTAATTAATTCGTTCATTCATTCATTCGTTCATTCATTTATTCGTTCATTTATTCGTTCGTTCGTTCAACTCATTCATTTAAAGAATTTATATCATAGCGAGTCTTCAAGAAGTCGGAGGCATTCGTTCATTAACCTTTCATGGTCTTTATATTGCGCTTTTACACTTCACGGAAACTAGAAGGTTCGTTGGGTTCACAATTGATTTGCTTGCGGTCGATTTGCTCCCTCTAGGTCTACGGGGTTGTGTTTAGATTGCCTTAGTTTGCAATTCATTGGAGTTGTTTTCATTTAGTCGGAGTTGTTTTTAAGTTAGTCGGAGTTGTTCAGAAATAGGTTAGTCAAGTTGTACGGAATTACGGTAGTCGGAGCTGTTCTGAATTAGTCGGAGTGGTTCTGAATTAGTCGGAGTGGTTCTGAATTAGTCGGAGTTGTTCTGAATTCGTCAGAATTGCTCGGAATTCATTGGAAATGTTCTGAATTCGCTGGAGTTGTTCCAAAGTAGTCGAAGTTGTTCTGAATTCATTGGCGTTCGGAGTTATTCAGAATTCGTCCGAGTTGTTAGGACTCTGAGTAATTTTTCACCATGAAAATGGTAATTTTTGCCGGGTTAGCCCCCTCCTCGCAAGAAGGCACAGACCGGAAAATATAAAGTATATTGGGTTTTACGAGATTTCGGGCGGACGACTAAAAAAGGTCATCAACATTTTGGCCGAGAAAAGTCGGTTTTCATGAGATTTCGGGCGGATGACTTTTAAAAGTCATCAAATTTTTCGGGCAGAGATAAAATATTTTTCGGCGCCTCTCGATCTGGACCCGCCCCAACTAAAGCCCAAGTTTGAACCCTCCCCCCCAAGAACGGACACCAAACTACGCCCATGATAGGGTCTACTTTACACATAATTGGTATCGAGGCGTCGCTGTTGTCGCACCATCCTGCAGTGCGATTGTACGACTGATTTTTCTTTTCAGTGTTTCGTTTTGGTCAGTGGTTAGGCTACGTGTTAATCGAAGATGACCACAGCTGCAACTAGAATCCGAATTGGTCAATTCTGCTGTTCGAAAATCATTTGCGTCTTTCTTCTTGACAAAGCACATAATGGATAAGGACTTCCAATGCTTTTTAAAACTACTTCTGCTTTTTAAAACTACTTCTGCTTTTTAAAACTACTTCTGTTGTTGCTGCTGCTGCTGCTATACTACAATTTAATATTTACTATTTATTATTTATCATCATCGTGTCATCGTCATCGTCATAAATAAGTAAGTATATAGTATAATACGTTATTTAACCGCCTGCAAAAGCATTGCGGGAACATCATACGTAATAGGAACAATTTAAGATTGATCTAAGAACGTCAGGAATGGCATTACTGTTGAATCGAATCTCACAAGTCTGCCTTTCATTTCTTTATGCCTGCATCTCTATAGCCTTTCTATCTATCTCTATAGCCTTTCTATCTATCTCTATAGCCTTTCTACCTATCTCTATAGCCTTTCTACCTATCTCTATAGCCTTTCTATCTATCTCTATAGCCTTTCTATCTATCTCTATAGCCTTTCTATCTATCTCTATAGCCTTTCTATCTATCTCTATAGCCTTTCTACCTATCTCTATAGCCTTTCTACCTATCTCTATAGCCATTCTATCTATCTCTATAGCCATTCTATCTATCTCTATAGCCTTTCTATCTATCTCTATAGCCTTTCTACCTATCTCTATAGCCATTCTATCTATCTCTATAGCCTTTCTATCTATCTCTATAGCCTTTCTATCTATCTCTATAGCCTTTCTATCTATCTCTATAGCCTTTCTATCTGTCTCTATAGCCTTTCTATCTATCTCTATATATAGCCTTTCTATCTATCTCTATAGCCTTTCTATCTATCTCTATAGCCTTTCTATCTATCTCTATAGCCTTTCTACCTATCTCTATAGCCTTTCTACCTATCTCTATAGCCTTTCTATCTATCTCTATAGCCTTTCTATCTATCTCTATAGCCTTTCTATCTATCTCTATAGCCTTTCTATCTATCTCTATAGCCTTTCTATCTATCTCTATAGCCTTTCTACCTATCTCTATAGCCTTTCTATCTATCTCTATAGCCTTTCTATCTATCTCTATAGCCTTTCTATCTATCTCTATAGCCTTTCTATCTATCTCTATAGCCTTTCTATCTATCTCTATAGCCTTTCTATCTGTCTCTATAGCCTTTCTATCTATCTCTATAGCCTTTTTATCTATCTCTATACTGCATGTCTATAGCCTTTCTATCTATCTCTATAGCCTTTCTATCTATCTCTATAGCCTTTCTATCTATCTCTATAGCCTTTCTACCTATCTCTATAGCCTTTCTATCTATCTCTATAGCCTTTCTATCTATCTCTATAGCCTTTCTATCTATCTCTATAGCCTTTCTATCTATCTCTATAGCCTTTCTATCTATCTCTATAGCCTTTCTACCTATCTCTATAGCCTTTCTATCTATCTATCTCTATAGCCTTTCTACCTATCTCTAGAGCCTTTCTATCTATCTTTATAGCCTTTCTATCTATCTCTATAGCCTTTCTACCTATCTCTATAGCCTTTCTATCTATCTCTATAGCCTTTCTATCTATCTCTATAGCCTTTCTATCTATCTCTATAGCCTTTCTATCTATCTCTCTGTTTGACTGCATGCTTGCTTGCCTGTTTGTCTGCCTGTCCATTTGTCGTCTGTCTATGTCTCTGTCTGTCTGTCTGTCATTCATTCATTCATTCATTCATTCATTCATTCATTCATTCATTCAGTCAGTCAGTCAGTCAGTCAGCCAGCCAGTCAGTCAGTCAGTCAGTCAGCCAGCCAGCCAGCCAGTCAGCCAGCCAGCCAGTCAGTCAGTCAGTCAGTCAGTCAATCTGTCTGTCTGTCTGTCTGTCTCTCTCTCTCTCTCTCGTCATCTCTTCATGATCCCTTTCTCCTTCTTCTTCTCCTTCTCCCTCCTCTTTCCATCCTCTTTTCACTCTATCTCACTTTGTGTTTTATTCTTCGGCTATCTCTGTCTCTCTCTCCCTACCTCCTCCTCCACCTCTTCCCTTCCAACTGAGTCCCTGCGTCTCCTTCTCCTCCGCCTCCGCCTCCGCCTTCTTCCTCCTCCCTCTTCCTCCTCCGCCTCTCTCCTCTTTTCTCTTTCCACTTCCTTCGCAAGATGTAGTCGTCGTCGTGGCACGATGGTGCTGGACACAAATCGGAATCGATGGCCGAGAACGAAGTGTCCATTACGTAATCTAACACAGATAGAAGCCAATCTAAAGAAGATAACAGACAGACAACCACACGGACGGACAGACGGACACACAGACTGACAGACAGATAGGCAGGCAGGCAGATAGACACATACAGCACACCCCTCCCTCCCTCCATACTTCCCTGCCTGCCTGCCTACCAGCTTCCCTCCCTCCCTCCCTCCGCCTGTCCCTCCTTCCCTCCGTCTGTCCCTCCTTCCCTCCCTCCCTCCCTCTTTCCGTCTGCCCCTCACTCCATGACGATCAGTTACTATGAGATGACAAAAGAAGAAAGGTCAAGGAGACGAATAAAAGAACTGAAAACAGAGGAACGAAGAAATCGAACGAAGAAATGATTGAAGAAATGAAATATACGAAGAAATGAAAGATATGAATGCAGAAACGAATGAATAAATAAAATATATGAAGAAATGAAAGATATGAATGAAGAAACAAAATATATGAAGAAATTAAAGATATGAATGAAGAAATTAATAAAGAAACGAATGAAGAAATCGAACGAAGAAATGAATGAAGAAATCAAATATATGAAGAAATGAAAGATATGAATGCAGAAATGAATGAAGAAATCAAATATATGAAGAAATTAAAGAATGAATGAAGAAACGAACGAAAGACCATGCACGAGAGGAGGAGATGAAGAGAAGAATTATTGCGATCATCTTTCCATTGTGGATTATTTATGAATTTTGACGACAGCTTCACTTGAAACGACGATGATTACGGCGCTTTAGAAGTCATCAGGTCGGGTCATGAGGTCACAGGTGAGATAATTAATATTAGGTGAAGAAAGGTCAGATGAAACCAGGTCAGATCAGGTCAGATAAGATTAGGTCAGATGAGATGAAGCCAAATCGGGTCAGTTAAGATCAGATGAGAACAGGTCAGGTCAGATCAGGTCAGAACAGATGATTCTAAGGTCAGGATAAGTCAGATGAAATGAGGTCAGGTCAGATAAGATTAGGTCAGATGAGATAAAGCCATGTCGAATCAGTCAAATCAGATGAGAAGGTCGGTTCAGGTCAAGTGAGTCAGACCATAATAAGGTCAGGTAAGGTCAGATGAGATAGCATAAGGTTAGATTAAAATTTTTGATTGGAGAAGAGGAAAGGAGGGAGGGAGACATTAGCCATTTTCCGCCGGAAACAGGATAGCTATCAAAACAATTCCGAATGGATTAAAGCGAAGTCGATTGGAATGAAAAGCCGGAAATAGAATCCAGACAGGAAGAGAAGAGACAACGACAACAAAACAGACAGAGAGAACAATAGACGACGGCGAGACAAAGAGACACAACAATGAAAGCGACAAGAATTGAAAGCCAGAGAAAAGAACAAACAGACATGGTCGAATGAGTAGAGACAATCATCCGGAGACACAGATACAGACAGACACAGACAGACACAGACAGATACAGACAGATAGATACAGAAAGTGAGACAAACAGTCAGACATATAGACACAGAAACATACACTGAGACAGACAGAGAGAGAGAAAGAGACACAAAGACAGACATCCGCATTTCCACAGCCAACCAAATTGAGTGAAACTGAGAGGGAGGCTGCCAGACACACACAGAGATACAGATAGACAGA
This sequence comes from Lumbricus rubellus, assembly GCA_945859605.1. Classification (NCBI taxonomy): domain Eukaryota; kingdom Metazoa; phylum Annelida; class Clitellata; order Crassiclitellata; family Lumbricidae; genus Lumbricus; species Lumbricus rubellus. Next base: position 35,004 of record CAMAOG010000111.1, on the reverse strand, counting down.
AACACAGATACATAGAGACACAGATAGACAGAGGCAGAGACAGAGACACAAAGAGGCGTAGACAGGGAGCGAGCGTAGAGAGCGGTGGGCGATAATCGGGCGTCGTCGTCATCATCATCATGAATAATGGATGAGTATAATTTTATATTATGTGTATAATTATATATATGTATATACATGTATATATATTATATATATATACATGTATATATATATATATATATATATATATATAATCTTATATATATATACATGTATATACGCGAATCATTTTATCTCTCGATGTTAATCTGTTTCACCCGTCAACGGATTTCATTCGGATGCACAACATTTCAGCGTTGCTCTATAAAATTATAGTACAGCGTAGGTCATCAACATACACACGTGCTCCAGGGTCTCGGACTAAGACAGACACAAACAGACAGACAGACAGACAGACAGACAGACAGACAGACAGACAGACAGACAGACAGACAGACAGACAGACAGACAGACGAACGAACAGACAGACAGAGACAGACAGAGACAGAAAGGCAGACATAAAGACAGACAGAGACAGACAGACAGAGGCAGACCGACACACAAACAGACAGACAGAAAGACATGCAAAGAGATGGATAGTTATCTTTGAATCTCTACAGACTGCTGCAGTGCAGGTGTAGAAGAGATTGCTGAAGATACTTAACCTAAGGATTGACTCTATGACATCCTTCTCTCTCTCCCCCCCGATGGGGGGGGGGGGGGGAGGGTGGGAAGAGAGGTTCTTCGCTGAACCTCTGCCTTCCTGCATGCCTTCTTCATGGATGCAGTGGTCTGCTCTGCCTGCACCTCCGTCTGTCTGTCTGTCTGTCTCTCTCTCTCGGTCTGAATATGTTTTTATTCGTTTGTCTTTCTTTACTCCTGCTTGAAAAACATCTATATATGTCAGCCTGCCTATCTCTGTCTGCCATGACTGTCTATCTCTGGATGTCTCTGTGTCTATCTCTGGATGTCTCTGTGTCTATCTTTGCATGTCTCTGTGTCTATCTCTGGATGTCTCTGTGTCTATCTTTGCATGTCTCTGTGTCTATCTCTGGATGTCTCTGTGTCTATCTTTGCATGTCTCTGTGTCTATCTTTGCATGTCTCTGTGTCTATCTCTGGATGTCTAGTGTCTATCTCTGGATGTCTCTGTGTCTATCTCTGGATGTCTCTGTGTCTATCTTTGCATGTCTCTGTGTCTATCTCTGGATGTCTAGTGTCTATCTCTGGATGTCTCTGTGTCTATCTCTAGATGTCTCTGTGTCTATCTCTGGATGTCTCTGTGTCTATCTCTGGATGTCTCTGTGTCTATCTCTGGATGTCTAGTGTCTATCTTTGCATGTCTCGTACGGTCTCTGTTTGTCTCTTCCCGTCTCTATCTATGTATCGCTCTGTCTGTCTCTGTCATTCCATGCATGTCTACGCATATCTCTGTTTGTCTCGTCCGGTCTCTAATTATCTCAACCTGTCTTCTGCTTGTCTCTACCGTTCTCTAGCTATGTCTGTCATCAGTACACGTACTGCATTCCTACATCGTTGGCATTCAGGCGACAGACGAAAAAGGCAAGCACAGGCAAGCACACATATACACGCAGAGGTAAGCATGCAGACACGCAGAGGCAAGCATACAGATAAGCAGAGACAAGCAGATGTAGACAGCCAGTCAAAAAACAGAGGCATAAAACATAGATGACCTTCGAGAAAGACTGTGACAAGCGAAAGAATGAAGAATGTAGCGACGTTGGTTAGAGAGAAACTGAGACAGACAGACAGACAGACAGACAGACAGACAGACAGACAGACAGACAGACAGACAGACAGACAGACAGACAGACAGACAGACAGACAGACAGACAGACAGACAGACAGACAGACAGACAGACAGACAGACAGACAGACAGACAGACAGACAGACAGACAGACAGACAGACAGACAGACGAACAGACAGACACAGAGACGAACAGAGAGACAAACAGACGGAGAGACAGACAGACGGAGAGACATACAGATAGAAAGACATACAGACGAACAGACAGACATACAGACAGACAGACAAACAGACAGATAGGCATAAAAGCTAACAGACAGACATACATACAGACAGACAGACGAACAGACAGACAGACATGTATGACAGACAGATAGACAGATAGACAGAGGTACATGGAAGGACAGAGCGAAGGAAGAGAGATATATAACCTGTCTTTCTTTTTCTTCCATGTTTCCGCTTCCTTCTTACACACTCTTCCATCCGATCCATTGTTGTGTGGATCCATCTTTCCATCCGTGGATAGCAACGACGATGATGTCGTGGATATATCCGCGCTTGCTCCTCCTCTTCCTATCTCACAACTCCCACGGTCACCCATCATTCTTTTTATCGGTCACAGAAGAGACTTTTCCCCTTTCCTCGTCCTTCTCTTCCTCCTCTTCTTTTTCTTCCTTCTTCTCCTCGCCACCTTTCACCCGCTTTCAATCTCCATGCACTTCCTCTTCCTTGTCATCCTCAACTTCATAGTATACCAATCCCCGTCTCCTTATCAATGTACTGTATATATACCTCGTTCCTTATCTTCTCCATGTCCTCCCTTGTCTTCCTTTTTGTCATGCAACTCATTTGCACATTTACACAGAAGTAATATTGAAAACGGTCTTGACTATAGCGCTAAATAAGTTGTAACTTTGCAAATTATAAAGTATATTCTAACGCTTTTCTCCGCATTCTCATCTTCTGTCTTTCTTCAGCACACCCTTGTCACTATTCCCTGTTCAATCAAAAGACAGACAGATAGACAGACACACTCACAGACAGACATACAGACAGAAGACACACAGACAAACAGACACAGACAGGCAGGCAGACAGACAGACATACAGACAGACACACTAACAGACACAGACAGACAGTCACGCCCATTATACATGTATATGGTTCAGCTGTCTGTCCATGCATGTTGCTTTGCTTGCAGTGGCTGCGGTTGTCACGACGTCTCCATTCAACTGTCTATACTGTTGGGAAAAGATAGTGCACGTCGTCTGTATACTATAGCATTATATATAAGAAGAAGAAGAGGTGGTCGTTGATAATCATCGTCAACCCTCGCATGCATGGTCTCACAGGTCCCATAGAATATACATACCATTCGATTCGATCCACCATTAATGAATAATAAATTATATATATATATATATATATATATGCATATGTATAACTAGCTGTGGTACCCAGCGTTGCCCGGGAAAATGTTTATCACCTATAGTCCCGCCTCTACGCTGTTCCACCCCGCCCCCACTCCGACCTACCTCGTCCCACCCTGGCCCCACCCTGCGTCCCACTCCATCCTCAACCCACTCCACCCTACCCAGCACCACCTCTGTCTCACTCCTCTCGGGTAGCCGTCGTTTTTCGCCCCATAACCCACGTCGAATCCCGCCCCTACACCGACCCACTTCTCACCCGCTCGTGATCAAAATAATAATGCCCATGTGCTTCAACTCCTCTATGTGCTGCTGATGCCTGGATTCTCCTACTCTAGACGTAGGCGTTGTATTTCTTCTTCCCTGTGGTTTCTACACTGAGACCGCAACTGAATAGGCGCTTCATAAATGTCGAGATACGACATTAAGTATTTGTTATTATTATAATAATTGCTTTTTTCTTACCTTGCCGTCATTAGTTGATAATATTATTTCTTTAATAATAATACTAATCTATTTTTGCAAATCGACTGGACACGTGCGGTGTTTAACGACTTTGGCAATCGCCACTGAACAACTTAGTTAATTAATATGCATGTGAGAGTCGAGGATGACGTCAGGATATGACGTCAAGATATGACGTCGTGTTGTCTGCTCAGCAATGGCGACGCGATAGTCAACGCGCAACGTTGAAATCGCTTCTCAATTCTGTATACATCGGCGTTGAATACCACATTGAAATTCAAAATGAGCATAATTATCTCGGGTTTTAAAGTGAACTGAGAGCTGAAAGTAGTCGCGCTGACCTACAAATTCGCGTGAGAAGATAAAATCATAAAAAAGTTTAGTCGCGCGAAATGGAGCCGTTTCGGAGCCTTCCTTGGGATAGCATACATACACACATACAGCCACAGATAAACTTTCGGATATAAAGTATAGATTTATAGCATAGATGACCACGATATGTGCTCTCTTCGATTATATAATATATATTCAGTATTATAATCACTGTATAAGCCTCCGAAAGCAAGTATATAGGCCTAGGCCTATACATTTAAACGAACGATTTTTAAAATATACAAGAAATATCGCATATCATAAAAACTCCACGCTCAATTTTATTTGCACGGACCTATGCAATCGTGCGTGCGTGCGTGTGTGTGGATGTCTGTGTATGTGTGTGTATATGTGCGTTGCCGCCGCATCCAATTATCTGCGGGTGTATTAGCGCTATATAAGTCATGACGTAGAGTGCTGTTTTATGGAAAGGCGGGCTGGCGTCACGGATCGTAAAGGAGGTCGACGAGTCAAGCTGCCTTACTCGTTCGCCCATTTGCTGCCACGCGATTATTGGAAGCATTGCTTTAAGGCGTGCCCCGGCTGCGACGATTTACTGCTCTGCTTGCTTGGTCTATTAAAGCAACGACCCTCTCGGGCAGAATATGAACCATATATCAAATTATATAGACCCAATTCTTCATATATGATCACATATATGTATGTTGTATATGCAAATATAATATATATATATATAATTATGTATTTGCGTTTGTTTGGAAATGCATGAATAAAAACCGAGGCACTCGTATATACATAGACTTTATATATATATATATATATATATATATAAAATTTATATATATCTATTATAATTATATATATATATATATATATATATATATATATATATACCCAAATGTTTGCACAGATGACACGCGCCCACTTCAACGTATACTGGACTGATATGAGCAATTTTGCTTTTATTTTATGTACATATTGTCTATATAAATTAAGGCGCGTTTATAGAAAGACCAGCTATAGGCTGTTCTAACCGTTTGACAATACAAAAGGTTATAGAACACATTACTAGACTAGAATAGACGATATTAGAATAGATCAGAGTAATCAGACTAGAACTGACTAGAAAAGAATGGAATATTATTAATAGATGGGAAGAGAATTTAGACAAAAACTGCATTGTACAATAGTACAACAAGACAGAACAGACTAGAATAGAATAAAACAGAATAGAGTAGAACACAGTAGAATAGAACAGAACAGACTAGAGTAGGACAGAACACAATAGAGTATAGGACAGAACAGAATAGAGTACGACAGAACAGAATAGAATACCGGTAGAGCAGAACATATCAGAATAGAATAGAATAGATTACAAGAATGGAATAGAATAGAATGGAATGGAATAGAACATAATAGAATATAGCAGAACATATTAGAATAGAATAGAATGGAATGGAATAGAATAGAACAGAATAGAACAGATCATATCAGAACAGAATAGAATGGGACAGAATAGAATAGAATATGCAGTACGGATTCGATCTTCTTCTCATGTAGGGACGGTAACTGAGTACACGGTCCTTGAGAGAAGGTCCTTCACTCAGCGCTGCATGCACGAGCCACAGATCATATGTTATTCAGTCACATGTATATTTTTATGTCGTGGCTGCACTTCTTAGGAGAAATATCTCATTTGCAGTTGTACTGTATCATTATACTGAGCTATATTTTCTAGAAAGTTTTTAATCATGAGACATGAATCAAATCAAGCGAATAATCACTAAAATCAACCAAATAATCAACCCAATAATCAACTGAATAATCACTAAAAGCAACCAAATAATCAATCAATTAAATCAAATAATCACTAAAATCAACCGAATAATCAACCGAATAATCAATTAAATCAGTCAAATAATCAATCAAATAATCAATCAAATCTTAAATTGACTTACATTGGCTGATGCGTACATGTAGCACAGCTGCCTTGTTGTCCTGCGTTCCTGGCAACCTCGCTCGGCACTTGAGTGACTTCCCATCGAACCTGTACTCGATGTTCATCCTTCGACTGGACAGCTCGACGTCGTAGTAGATCGGATGTAGTCCAGCCACCGCTCCCTCGACCTTGACGAGCTCATCGGAGCGGGTGAACTGGTGCGTCAGGTCCTCGCTGCCCATGTGGACGTCGACGTCAGGGCGGGGGTAGGCACCGTGGCAGTGGCAGGTCAACTGTCGCGTCTCTCCCTCAGATAGAGACACGTTCGCCGTCGTCTCGTACGTCACCGGAAGTGGGTCGGTGACGTCATCCGGGAAACTGGAGCTCCACCAGACGGACTCGACGGGAACTAATAATTCAGAAGAAATATATTTACATGTATGTATGTATGTATGTATGTATGTATGTATGTATGTATGTATGTATGTATGTATGTATGTATGTATGTATGTATGTATGTATGTATGTATGTATGTATGTATGTATGTATGTATGTATGTATGTATGTATGTATGTATGTATGTATGTATGTATGTATGTATGTATGTATGTATGTATGTATGTATGTATGTATGTATGTATGTATGTATGTATGTATGTATGTATGTATGTATGTATGTATGTATGTATGTATGTATGTATGTATGTATGTATGTATGTATGTATGTATGTATGTATGTATGTATGTATGTATGTATGTATGTATGTATGTATGTTGGTCAGTGTGTATGTATGTATGTATGTATGTATGTATGTATGTATGTATGTATGTATGTATGTATGTATGTATGTATGTATGTATGTATGTATGTATGTATGTATGTATGGTCAGTGTGAGAATTGTGAGAAAATAACGGGATGGGGCTGGACTGTGATCCACTTGGAATTATTGTAGTGTGATAAACAGACTGTACTATGGGGCTCTAAGAAAGACTGGAAACCTCCATCCTCTCCGCAATTCTTATCCTAGTGTGAGTTAGTTGTAGAGCAGACAGACAGACGGACAGACAGACAGACAGACAGACAGACAGACAGACAGACAGACAGACAGACAGACAGACAGACAGACAGACATACAGACAGACAGACAGACAGACAGATGGACAGACAGACGGATGGGTGTTGATTGATAGATGGAAAGTGACAGAGAGAGAATGAGTGAACTAGTCAGTGACTGGCTGACGTCACTGATTGACTGACTGGTTCATTGACTAGCTTACTAACTCACTTGCTCACTGAGATCTCAAGAAGACAAAACTTAACCAAGTTCTCAATAAAGGCGATATAGGCTAAAGTATATTATTGTTGACATCTCTCCAACCCTGTCGTACTCACTACCCTCCCTGCCTGGTCACTGGTCAGCATAGTGACTGGCGCCGAATTCTAAGACGGACGGTCACGGTCGACTTATCTGATTGGCGCAAGGCACCAGCATCGGTCACGAACGATATTCGTTCCGCATGGTTGGTTCGCGTGTCACGCTGCTTC
>CAMAOG010000111.1:2500-25000 GCA_945859605.1 Lumbricus rubellus | reverse complement strand
GCGCGTGGGGGTGGGTGGGGTGAGGTGGGGGTGGGGTGGGGGTCGTCGTACATCCGGGAATAAGCGGCAGACGGATTGTCCGTTCAATTAAACGGACGTCACGTGACGAAGCGTGGCAGATTTAATGACGATTGCGAATAAAACTCCGGCGGAGGCGGCCATTTTGGTTTCTATATCATCAGACGACGACGACGACGACTAGAGATGATTTCGTTCGTAAACAGAATCAGACGATGACGAGAGACAATAGATCATCGGCAGCAAACATTTGAATGGACCGAGAAAGACAATGAGAATTGTCATGCCGAGCATACGTTTAGGGTGACAAAGCGAGTCTAACACAACGCTGCATGATAGGGAGTTAGGTATAGGCTACACTGGAAACCTGAATAAAAAAATGTTAATGCACTTGATCCAATCTGATTTGTGCTAAACTGGTTCGTACATAATTATGTCTAAAAAAAGTGAAATAAAATTTGGTTACAATGCTCATTGCTCTGTTCTGGTGTACTGCTATGCACTCTTCTGTGGTACAGTATAATCCAGTGTCTTTTAATGCAATCGAATCATGTCTAATGTGGTCTTGCCCTGTTCATTCTGTCGAGTATGAGAATCCAAAACAATCTGATAAGATTACAGGTTTATTTGGTGAAAAGTTCAGTCTGTATATATATATATCGACTCTAGTCCATCTCAGCCAACTTTTCACTTTTACCCAGCCTGGCAAAATTTGCAGAAACGTAGGCCTACCACTGGACGACATTAGACTTGTTACACTGGAATAGACTAGACTAGATTAAATTAGAACACCACAGATTAGACTAGAAGAGAATGTGTAAGTGCAGAATAGATTGGAATAGATTAGAATGAATTAGACTAAATTAAACCAGAACATACAACACTAGACTAGAATGGAAATATGCTATACGATCAAATATACTGGGTCAAGGACTCTGTATTACATGACTGAGGACTATAATCTCGTCAGCATTTTGTGGCCATCCATTTCACTCCCAACGCTAGATGTCGCCCCAATTAAGATTCAGTGTCTAATGCTAGAGATTGTATTTTGAATTTCAAAAGGCAATTTTATTGTTTTACAAACATAATTATTCGTCAGTAATATTTGCCTTCATTTACGTAATTAATTGAACTTTGCTTTTATTTTGTAAACAAGATGGGAAATTTTCCGGAACTCCGATTATCGTTCAAGAACTTGTACAACGATAGGCTAAAGAAAAGAGTTTGGTTCTGTGTATAAAAGACATTGTTTTTTGGTAAAAAAGAGTCTACCGGTGATGCCGCCATAGCTGGGTTTTTCCACTATAAGAGTACATAAAAAGTCTGGGGTTTTCTGGGTTTTTTCTAGAAGGAAATTTGGGTTTATTTCTGAAACCTCAGTGGCAACACTGAACAAGACTCTACTAAACTAGAATCAGACAGAACTCACAAGATTAGATCAGAACATAATTATAGGCTATGATGAAATAGAATAGAATAGAACAGAACACTAGAATCGATTAGAATGGGATAGATTATTCCAGTGTGTATTAGTCCAGTCGAGACGATAGAAGATAACAGCAGATGAGACCTAATATCGGAGAATGAAATATTATGGAGTCTACTTCATTATATTCGGGGCAACTATCTCATTTGTCAAGTCCATCCAACTGACATCGTTCGTTCATTCAATATCAATTATCGGTTTTATTTTTCGACCACGCTGTATTAGCTCTGCGCTTCTCTCTGGTCCTCCAGCTTCCATATAAATGCGCGCTATATAAATGCCTGATTAGTATCTTTTCAATAAAAGCAAATAGCCACTCGGATGTTATGACCGCCATGGCGCCAAGTAATAATTATTTATCGATGACGCCAACTGCAAAAACCGTTGGTTTTGGAATGTGTGTATCGGTTTTGGAATGTGTGTTATTATGCAGGAAAGACTGGAAAGTGTATCAGATAGGATCAGCCATACATCTTAGACACCACAATTTATAGAGGTTAATGTCTATAATTAATTCATAGTGGTTAATGCGGTATTATTATGTGTATCCAATATAATACACCCGAACGATTGTATCATCAATATTCAACTAAGTAATCTGATTCACTTTATCTGGTTGTATCTAACTAACGCTGGAATTTTTCTTAATGAACGAGAGAGTTTTTCTGTCGTTGGACCTAAGGATTACTGTGATCCTCTCTCTGTATCTGTATCACAGTATCTGTATCTGTATCTGTATCTGTTCATTCTTCTCAGCACTTGTTTCATTACGAACTCAATCTAAAGACTTACTTTCGGAAATTGCTACTTCACCATAAGCTGCCTTTTTGCCTTAGCAGATTGATCTTCTGCATATTAGTCTGATCATGGCTTGGTTCTGGGGAAACCATCGGTTATGTGATGTCTTACACGTTTGGACATCAGAGCCATTGTTATAAATAGTCAGGAATTTGGGAATTAAGAACTGATTGCAAATACAGTGATTGGCATGAATCAAATATTTTATAATCGCAATGTTTTATAATCACAATGTTTTATAATCTCAATGTTTTATAATCTCAATGTTTTATAAATAATCTCAATGTTTTATCATCTCAATGTTTTACCATCTCAATGTTTTATAATCTCAATGTTTTATAATCTCAATGTTTTATAATTAATCTCAATGTTTTGTCATCTCAATGTCTTATCATCTCAATGTTTTATAATCTCTGCCCCAATTTGTAAAAAATCCACTGCTGAACAGGAAGCCAATGCAAAGATTGAATTTGTGTTACGTGACGAAAGAACAATGACGTTAACTGATAATGATAATTATAATAACTATGCATCATGCAATGAGAAATGAACAATTGAACACGTTCGGATTGAAGGCAAGTCTTAAGCAATGAGTCGGACAATGACCACTGAAGGGGTCCAAGGTGCAATGTACTGTAAACAATGAACATCATTTACGTTCAAATGTAACGTATAATTTTATTATACCTTGAACGGTGAAGAGCTTGAAGCGCTCGACAGGCATCATCGGCGGCATATCGATTCTGCAGCCGATGTAACCAGAGTCACCCGACTGGACATCTAAAACAAATGACACATACACAGTTAGTATTGCACGTGTAGTCTAAAGATGCTGCTGAAATTGGTGTCATTTGAAGCACACTCACTCCTCGCCCATCCTTTATAAATTGCTCAATTGCGAGCTATTAAATCTGGACGTCAGGTGCGAATTTGATGAACAATTCCTTTAAATGAATCGCTTTATTTAATCTGCTGTAGGCCTATCTTTAACTCAACACCAATGGTTTCGTATGAGAAACTGATAGCATCTTTACGATAAAGACTTCAAAGCTGGTGCATAAGACTTATCACCAGTGTATAAGTCGAATCACCAGTTTATAAGTCCCACCGTGTATAAGTAGCATCACCGGTAAATAAGACGCATCGGTGTATAAGACACATCACCAGTGTATAAGTTGCATCACTGTAAAAGTTCATCACCAGTGTATAGAAGACTTATCACCAGTGTATAAGACTTATCACCAGTGTATAAGATGCACCGGTTTATAAGTCGCATCACCAGTGTATATAAGACTTATCACCAGTGTATATAAGTCGCATCACCGGTATATAAGACTTATCACCGGTTTAAATATAAGACTTATCACCGGTTTAAATATAAGACTTATCACCGGTTTAAATATAAGACTTATCACCAGTGCTTAAGACGCACCGGTGTATAAGTCGCATCACCGGTATATAAGACTTATCACCAGTGTATAAGACTTATCACCAGTGCATAAGACTTATCACCAGTGTACATGTATAAGACGCACCGGTATGTAAGTCGCATCACCGGTATATTATATAAGATGCGACGATTTTGCGTTGAAATTTCCGTGATGCGTAGACACGTAAAGACTGCACTGCAGTGATGCCGTTTCTACCCTTTGATGTCCTTGCATCCGAGAGGATGACGCGGTGCAGTTTCTTCTGATGATGATGCTCTGATCAATGCGTCTAGGGAACCGCGATGGAAGCAGTGAGAGTGCAGTCGTGTGTGACGATGGCTTTGAGTGCACGCAAGCGTAACGATGAAGATATTAAGCAGCAGTAGGAGCTTAGAGATAATCCACACATTCATCACAGTGTGTCGCTTTTATCATCTGACGTCACGCTGTTGATAAACCGAAGAGATTTGGTGGCAGACGCTTTGTAAACGACACGATTGTATGTGTGTAAGTGTGTGTATGTATGTATGTATGTATGTATGTATGTATGTATGTATGTATGTATGTATGTATGTATGTATGTATGTATGTATGTATGTATGTATGTATGTATGTATGTATGTATGTATGTATGTATGTATGTATGTATGTATGTATGTATGTATGTATGTATGTGTATATGTATGTATGTATGCATGTATGTATGTATGTGTGTATGTATGTATGTATGTATGTGTGTATGTATGTATGTATGTATGTATGTATGTATTTATGTAAGTATGTATGTATGTATGTATGTATGTATGTATGTGCGTGAATGTATGTATGTATGTATGTATGTATGTATGTATGTATGTATCTATGTATGTATGTATGTATGTATGTATGTATGTATGTGTATGTATGTATGTATGTATGTATGTATGTATGTATGTATGTACGTATGTATGTATGTATGCATGTATGTATGTAATGCAATGTAAGTATGTACGTATGTACGCATGTATGTATGTATGTATGTACGTATGTACGCATGTATGTACGCATGTATGTATGTATGTATGTATGTATGTATGCCTGTATGCATGTATGTATGTATGTAATGCAATGTAAGTATGTACGCATGTATGTATATGTACGAAAGTAAGCGTGCATGCTTCTGATCATTTATATAGCGCCTCTGTTAATAGGAGTCGACTGGACCTGATCTAACTGATGCCAACCTCTTTAACAAACCGTCTTTCTCTGTCTAACTGTCTGTCCATCTGTCTGTCTCTGTCTGTCCATCTGTCTGTCTCCATGTCTTCGTCAGTTTTTCTGCCACTGATCCGTGCAAACTGAGATGTGGGTTTAGGTGTCCGATGGGACTTTCGCACAACTGCGTGAACAGTTAATACAAGGCGCGTTCTTTCATATGTATCTTTCTGTCTGTCCTTCTGAAGGCTTCTGTCCGTTCTTCTGTCCGTCCTTCTGTCCGTTCTGCTGTCTCTCTGTAGTTATGTCTGTCTGTGTGTATGTGTGTTTGTTGTTGGGTTACTTTCTCGTCGCTGCTGCATTCCAATGCACAAGAAAAACCGGAAGACAAATAACGAAACTGACACTTTTCATTTCCGACAAGAAACCGAGGGAGATAGAAACAGACCCACAAACAGAGAGAGACCGAGGACAGACAGACAGACGGACGGACGGACAGACACACAGGCAGACAGACAGGCAGGCAGACAAACAGACAGACAGGCAGACAGACAGACAGATAGACAAGCAGACGGACGGACGGACCGACAGACCGACACATGGACAGACGAACGGACAGACAGACGGACGGACAGACAGACAGACAGACAGACGTACGGACCGACAGACAGACGGCAGACGGACGGACAGACAGACAGACAGACAGACGGACGGACCGACAGACAGACGGCAGACGGACAGACAGACAAGCAGACGGACGGACGGACTGACAGACAGACAGACGGACAGACAGAGAGAGATAAACAATGAGCGAGCGACTGAGTGTGAGTGAGTGAGTTAGTGAGAGATAGCACGAGAAGAAGAGTGATTGAGAGTGAGATGGATAGATGGATGTATTTACTTATGTATTGTATATATTAAATATACATATATATTATATATCTATATATATAATATATATATATATGTATACCTACAAACAGACATAAACATAAAACAAGTAGCGAATACACAAACAGACGGACAAACTAATTTCCACGAACATCTTTGAACTTTCAATGAACTAAACGTCCGCATTTATTCCTCGTGCAGCGGCTTTAAACACAGGCAATATAATCATAGGTGCAGTGCACCAAGCAACCAACATCCGCTGCTCCCTCATGAAACTCCTCTTCATTCCATGGATCCCAACGGATATATCATCAGCTTCTTCTTTCCAGTGGATCACGGAATCCAATCAGTCCGGAGTACAACCCGTACATTAAGTCCGCGATGGACAAAGGGGAGGTCTCCGTTTTCCCGATGTTGTCACCGGCAGGGACAGTTTTTATGGGGAAACTTTCATGGGAAATCTGTAGAAGATTGCGCAGAGGTGATCGGGTATAATAATACGCGAATGGTTGGACGCCTCCGTTAGATAGATAGCCGAGATGTTGTTGGTGAAAGTAACCAATTTATTGTTATATGCACTTCTTATGCAATACTCTTGATGCAGCGCTGATTATTCTATTGCGAGAAAAGAATAGAAATGAGGTAGCCTATTACATATTCTATTCGGATGCTAAAATATTGTAGGATTGGAGAGCGGAATAGACAAGAAGACTAGATGCGATATACGCCATGCAGGATACAGAGGATATAACATGAGGTGATAATATAGAATAGGATGCGACGAGATATAGGATAGGACAGGATAGAAGAGGAGAAGATAAGAAACAATTGGATAAGAAATGATAGGACAGAATAGGTTAGGATGCGACAGGACAGAAGAGGAGAAAATGGGAAAGGAGATGATAGAATAGAATAGGATAAAATGAAGTTGGATAAGATATATAGGACAGAAGAGGAGAAGTTAGAATTCCTTAGGTGATTACATAGAATAATAGGATCATAAGATATGATAGGATAGAAAATAAGATATTATGGGATTGAAGTATACAGACAAGAGGAGATGAGATAGAATAGGATTAAAGTGGAAGGGAACAAAGATGATTGAACTACATGGGATAGAATAGGATAAAAAAAAACTGGAAAAGAAAGGATAACGCAGGTAATAATTATGACATAAAATATGATAGGATAATTAATATTGCATTTGCATATAGGTTTAAACAGAATGCTTACTGGAGATTTCGAGGAAGAATCGAACGTTTGAGACGTCCCCTGGCGTCGTCAGTTCGAATCCTGCTTCGTATCTTTTCGATCGTCGGAATTCATCGTTGACGAACATATTCGTCGCGATTTCGATGTCGTCATCGTCAGCGATGTTGTCTGGAAGGATCTTGAACCAGACGACTTGATAGTTTCGCTTTGTATCGTTCGTTGTCACGTTGCATGTCGCCTTCACTCGCTCTCCCTCGCGTGCAACGCTCTTCGAAAGCGCCAGCTCCATGTGATACGGAACGGTGGCTGTTGTAACGATACAGAAAAAGACAAACGGTTGCTATGGGAGACACAATGGTTGCTACGGGATACACAACTGCTACGGGGGACACAGTTTCTATGGAGACAGAGTTGTCATGGAAAAGAGAGTTGCTATGGGAGACAAAGTTGTTACGGGAGACACAGTTGCTATGGGATACACAGTTGCTATGGAATACACAGTTGCTATGGGAGATAGTTGCTATGGGCGACACAGTTGCTATGGATGCAAACGGTTAACGGTTGCTATGAGAGAAGAGACAGGGAGAAAGACAGATACAAAGAAAACTACAAATACAGACAGACAAAAAAATGCTGGTCACTCGTATACCTGAATGGTTACCATGGTTACCATGTCAAAGTATTATCTGATTGGGCTACCTCCATGGTCTGTGATCTTAATTGGTTGTTTTAGACGGTGGTCTCAGATTTTGGTCTCAGTGAGTGGTCTCAGATGTTGGTCTTGGTCTCTGTGGTTCGTCTTGGAACCATGGTCTCAATGGGTGGCCTAAATGATAGTCTCAGTAGCAGGGTTGGGATCGACTAGACTGCAGGAAGATATTTAGCTTCAATTAGGTTTTGCAAATTCAAATTCTAATTGACTATCGCAAGTTTCAGTCACTTCAGTGGCGAATTCTGATTCTGATTAATTAGCCATTTAGTTCAATATTTGCTCGGCAGGTGGTCTCAGATGTTGTTTTTGGAGTGTGGTCTCTGACGTTGGATTAGCGGTCTGGTCTGAGTGTGTAGCCTACTGTGTAGTATATCCAGGGCCACCCTCAGATATCTTTGCAAAAGTGGCAAAACACAGCGGTAGCGTTTAAATTTCTTTGCAAGATCTTTAAAAATCCAAAGCTTGAAATTAGGAACATTGGTATTTTCAAAGAGATTTCTGAGATTTCCCAGTTTCACGACGTTACAATAATTTGTGCTTTAGTGTGAAGAAATTTGCTAAAAACTAAAAAGCAGCATGCAGTTAAAAATTGGTGTTAGTTTTCCAGAGTGGGGAGAAGCAAGCGCCCCCTGTTGTCTCTATTTATGTGCGGCGCCTAATGGTGGTCTGTTGGTGGGTGGCGACAAAAGAGGGGGTGCACGTCTGTATGTTAAGTTCATTACTACGAACACCTGCTGCTGCTGCTGCTGCTGCTGCTGATGCTGCTGTTGCTGCAACTGATAATGATGTCTTTGTCTCATCTGCTGCTGCTGTTGTGTCCGTTGGTCGAACGACATCCTTCAAACAATTATTATTTTTTAATGATTATTATTATTTTTTAATGATTATTATTATTTTTTAATGATTATTATTATTTTTTAATGATGTAGACATTCGAAAGAATTCACTGCAGACGATTAAAAACATCGACAGATACAAAATTATGTCATGTTGGCGGAAATGACTGCGGCATTAATTCTAGCAAAAGAAATTTTGTACAGATTGGATCCAACACCCACCCCACCCCTTTCATTGCGCTGGCAGTTCCTTTCAAGGTCTCTGTCTGTCTGACTGTGTCTGTCTGTCTGTCTGTCTGTCTGCCTCTCTCTCACTTTCTCTCTCTCTCTCGTTAATTCATTCACCACCATCACTCGCTTGTGCATAAATTTATTACAGGAAGTGTCATCACTTGAGTAATTGCATCGAATTCGTTTTCTTCGCTTCGTGTTATATATATATATATGTATATATATGTATATATTTATGTATATAATTTTTATGTTCATTCATTCACACTATTTATATAGCGCACCTTCAACGACATCATGTGTATGATCTGGACAGATTTATATAGCACTTCTCAAAGACAAAGAGAAAATCATTCATCGGATACACAAGCATCGAAAGAGTACGCTACATGTGTTACTCGGTCAAGTCTGGAGGGAGTTTCCCATGCAATCATGCAGTCATCAAATCATAGGCGTACATAATCGCAGGTGCTCAATATACGAGGTCTAAAGTTTATCTAAACCACAAATAATCACAGAGGACGTATACGTCACAAGGAAGTCATCATAGTGACGTCGGTTGTCGTGGAGACGCGCGTTGTCCTGGAAACGCCCGTTGTCATGGAGACGATTGTCGCCATGGCGCATATATCATACAGTATAAGTTGGCGCTTACACGGATCAACAGCCACCTGTTTGTGACTGGTGGATGGAAGTCAACAAAGTGACGTCAGAGCTGATCAGTTCCGTCTCACTGACGTCGCACCCTCCTCCTCCTCCTCCTCCTCCTCCTCCTCCAACTCCTCCTCCTCCAATTCTGATGAGTATCGATTTGAACAGCAGAACAATGTAAACACATAATATACACACATAAACACCTTCATGCTGAGTGCATATGCACACATACACATAATATATACAAACAGACCATTTATAATTATAAAATACACACGCATACATATATATATATATACACATGATAACTGTATATAATATAATAATGCAAACAACTTTGTTGTCTGTATATATTATATATTGTAATATATGAAGATTATATATGCATGGCAGTCAACATCGCGATGTTTGTGTGTATATATTTACGTTTGCAATATTCTGCTTCTATAATCGATGCTCACCCGAACGGGAAACATAATCAGCCTGCTGAAGCTTGATCCCCCGTCCAACTAAACAATATATATATATATATATATATATGAATATATATGATAATGAATATATATATACTGATATATATATACTGTATACTATATACTGTATACTATATATATATAAATACATTCAGGAGAACACATTGGCTTCAATATACATGATATATATGCATGTGTATATATATATAATATGCGTGTATATATAATGTATATGCTGCAGATATATATTTACAGAGCGCATATGAATGAGCGTTAAATGAAGGAGGAGGAGGATGGCTGGATGGCTGGATGGATGAGTGTGCGGCGCTGAGGTGAGTGATGGATGAAATTTGGTTGATTGACAAACACCAATCAGACTGAAGCCTCGTCGTCGTCTCGAAAGCAGATTAGGTTGCACAAGCACACGCGTTGACAATGGTGAGATGATGACGATGATGATGATCCTGTGATGACGATGATGTTATTGTTGTTGTTGTCGTTGTTGTTGATGATGTTGCTGTTGATGATGATGATGATGATGATGACGACGACGACGACGATGATGATGATGATGAGGATGAAATAGACCATGATGATATGATGATGATAACTGATGTCAAAAACGATTATGAACATGATTAGCATGATGATGAAAATGGTTATGAAGAAAGCGAATGTGAATATGAGGTGGTGATGATGACGATGATGATGAGGCGATGATGGTGATGAAATTATTGTAAAAAATGATGTTCGTGATGATTGTACTGGGTGAACTTGTAAATAATTCATGCAACTGTGTCATTATTCATCTCACTCAATATGCAACTGGGTCAGTATCCATGCACGTGACTCAATAGACAACTCGAACATAAAAGTGTTTTGTTTCCAGGAATTTTTACATTTCTTTGTGTAGGATGACATCTCTCGCACATATAAAATGCATTAACCTCGCAATCTTCTTTTACTCCTCATTTTACTCCTTTTATATTCCTCATTCCATTTAAAATCATCCTCTTGCTAATCGTATTATTCGCCTTCCTCCTTCCATTCTTATTTTTCCTTCTTATTCCTTCATCATCTTCCAATTTCTTATCTTATTCCACTTCTTTGTCCGCCTCATCTGCTTCCTTTTCCTCTCTTCTTTTTTAATCTTCCTCATCCTCTTCCTGCTCCTGCTATTCTTTGTCTTCCTCGCTCTCTCCTTTTTCTTCCAAATACTTTCAACCTTCTTTTCCACTAACTAAGCTCTTCCTCTTCTTCTTCCTCCTCTTCCATCCGCTTTTCTTTCAATGTCTTTTATGGGGTCATAAAGCTGCATTATACTGACCTGCAGGGCGTTGCCCGCACACAACTCTTGCCCCGCATCCTTCACCTTCTCTCTTGCTTTGGCGTCAGCATTTAAACGGACGTCCAAGCAGGAAATATGGACGCAAAGCTCAGGACCGCCATTCTGTATTGTTTTCAGTGATCATCTAAGGTTAAGTAAGTTAAGAGAATGAAGAAGTAGATATAGATAAGAGAAGGGTATGGAATGAAAACAGGAAGATGGGTATTGGAAATGCAATTAATGGGAAGTATGGAATGGCATAAAAGGGAATGGAAGAGAAGTTAAGGGAAGGACATGGGATGTAAGAGAGGAGAGGGGCATAAAATGAAAAAGGAGATTGATAATGGATTATGCAATTACATGTAATGTGAAGAAGGAAATGGAATAAAATAGAATGGAATGAAAGAGAAGTCAAGAGAAGAGCGTGGAATGAAAGAGAAGAGAAGGGAAGGCTATGAAATAAAAGAGAAAGTAAGGAAAGGAAATGTAGAAGAAGATGAAAGAAGTGCATGGAGTGAAAGAGAACGAAGGCAATGAAGGAAGGAAGGAATGGGATGGAAGATAAAGGAATGGGAGCAGAGCTACAAAAGATGGGATGAGAAATGAAAGGCAGAACGTTGAAAGAGTTGAGGTATGTCTAAGCGTTGTCTCTGAAAAACACGAGCATGCACTGCAGCAGCAAAGTGATTGATTGCATAACGTGGCAGAAAGATCTAACGACGTCAATGAATACATTTGCTCGTGTAAACAACACATGATATACACTAATTATAAGCTTACTCAAACATATGTACAATGCAAAAACACCAACATACATACTAACTAACATGCTTGCTTAATTACGCAACACACAGGTATACAATTACGCAAACATGAATAAATGCAAAATGCAGGCAATAAAATGCATACATGCACACATGCATACAAATGTGGGTAGGCAGCATATTATGCCAATACTTATTCATGTACACGCACAACGCAAGGTCTTATTCGTATATTATAAGCATAGATATGCACACACAGACACACAAATACACGCACATCAACACATACATGCATGCATAAATCGCAACTTCAGTTCATCACAAAAATAACGTATGCTGTTTTACAGACGTCCACGACACTATCCTGGAATTCACGTTCCACATACTATTACTTTTAAGCCGGCGGTTTATATTGTCAGTTCAACGCATCTAAATGGCACCTCAAGGGTTAAGAATGCCTATCGCCCGTTTTCGTGTGTCAACAAAAAATTCCAATTCTCGGCTTCCATTGTTTTCAATGCCAGAGAGCACAATCAATTCCAGTCCAACCACTTCCAACGACCATCAATCTTATCCAGCGACATTCACTCCCTTCCAGTCTGCTCCAACAACGTCCCCAATCCAATATAATCTGGTCAAAAAAATTCCAATGAATTCTAATCTAGTCCAGAAAAGTCCAATCCAATATAATCTGGTCCAAAAACTTCCAATGAATTCTAATCTAGTCTAAGAACGTTCATTGTCGTCCATTCTAATATAATCTAGTCCAGAAACTTCCAATGAATTCTAATCTAGTCTAACAACATGTAATCCAATATAATCTGGTCCAAGTTTTAAAATAAATTCTAGTCTAGTCTAAGAACGTACAATCCAATATAATCTGGTCCAAAAAATTCCAATGAATTCTAATCTAGTCCAGAAACGTCCAATCCTATATAATCTGGTCCAAAAACTTCCAATGAATTCTTATCTATATAGTCTAACAATGTCCATGGGTCGGGTCCAAAAACTTCCAATGAATTCTTATCTAGTCTAAGAACGTCCATTTTAATATAATCTGGTCCAAAAAATTCCAATGAATTCTAATGTAGTCTAAGAACGTTCAATGTCGTCCATTCTAACATAATCTAGTCCAGAAACTTCCAATGAATTCTAATCTAGTCTAACAACATGTAATCCAATATAATCTGGTCCAAGTTTTAAAATAAATTCTAGTCTAGTCTAAGAACGTACAATCCAATATAATCTGGTCCAAAAACTTCCAATGAATTCTAATCTAGTCTAAGAACGTTCATTGTCGTCCATTCTTATATAATCTAGTCCAAAAACTTCCAATGAATTCTAATCTAGTCTAACAACATGTAACCCAATATAATCTGGTCCAAGTTTTAAAATAAATTCTAGTCTAGTCTAAGAACGTGCAATCCAATATAATCTGGTCCAAAAACTTCCAATGAATTCTAATCTAGTCTAGCAACGTTCAATTCAATCAAGAGCAGCAAGGACAGCTGCAGCAACAGGTTGAGGCGTTTTACAGATGTCACCGTGAGCTGCATGTGCTATAGTCACGTCTAACGTCCAAGTCTTAGAAAACGCAAATAATGGAGAGCGACAGACATAATTATACTGCTGAAGATTTAGAGACAGAAATGAAAAGAAACAGAGACGGAGGGATAAGAATGGAGACATAAAGAGACGAAGTGAGAAGAAGAGCTAGAGACTGAATAGGAAAGAGACAATGAAAGTGAGACAGATGAAGAGAAAGTGACACATAAAAAGAAAGACACAGACAAGGGCAGACAAGGGCAGACAAAGGCAGACAACGAGAAAGAGAGGCATTAGAAAGCGAAGCAGACAGTGCATGGCAGGTACATACATAAGAGAACAAGGGTTTTAAGTGGTCCAGAAGACGTATGGCCTGTGTAAGAAGCACTGCAGAGCGAACTGCACATGATATAGAGAACCACTGCACATGTATAGAGAACCACTGCACATAGCCTATAAAGAACCACTGCACACACATAGAGAACCACTGCACATACATAGAGACCCTTAGAGACAGAGATAAAGTTAGAGAAAGACAGAGCTAGAAATGGAAATGCAGAGACGATTTAGGACTCTTATGGAGTCAGAGACACAACTTACACACACGAGGACAGAGATAGAGATGCAGGGACACAGAAAAGCGGAGAGAAGAGTACAAATGAACAACCATACAATGAGAGAATGAGAAGGAGTCGGGTGTATACAGAGAGACACTGCAGGAATTCAATGAAGACATAGGGGGACAGAGGCAGAGACAGAGATATAGACAGAGACAGGGACAATGACAGAGAGGTATAGAAACCCTGAGACAAACAGACAAGAAGATTTTTACGACAGATTCAAATAACGTCGAAGGATTGCTTAAATTTCGTGCGTGCGCATCCTGTATTATATGATCCCGAGGAGAATTGAGTTTAGAAGATACAGAGGATGGAGATGGTCTGAAGGAGAAGGAGTAGGAGGAGGAGAGGCAAGGGAAAGGCGAATGAGAAGAGGAGAAGATGGAGAGTAGTAGGAAGAAGGCGAGCGAACGTGAGAAAGCGAGGATGCAGAAATGGAAGAAGAGGAAGAGGAGAGGATGGGGGACGGGAAGGAAGTAGAAGAGGAAAGGGATGTGGGATAGCCGAAAGGAATATGGTGAAGGCTGGAGAAGAGGAAGATGAGGCTTACACGAATTATGAGGATGACAATGAGAAGTAGGAAAAGAGACAGATATAACAAACAGACGAGAACTGACAATGGCAGTAATAAAGACACAAACAGACACACAGACAGACAGACAGACAGACAGACAGACAGACAGACAGACAGACAGACAGACAGACAGACAAACAGTGAGTGATGATATTTCGGACTCTGTCTCTATTGAGACTGCAGTCGAGATGTTATTATTTGACTGCTTGAGACGAAGGGGTAAAGTGGCAAGTGATTGATTCGAGACTGAATATGAAAAAACGCGAAGAACGAACAGAGAGCAAAGAACGAACAAAGAAAGAAGGACGAGAAAATGAAGAATGAGGGAACGAAGAAAGAGGAAGCAAGAACAAATAAAGAGTGATGAATGATTAAAAAATAAATAGCAAATAAAGAATGAAGAACCAAGAATGAACGAAGAAATGATTAAAATGAAAAACGAACGAGGAAACGGCAAAGAACGAACGAAACATGAATAGCGAACGAAGAAAAACGACGACTTCATGAAGAACATGTGGAGCAAAGAAGAAATGCAGAACAAAGAAGAAACTGTAGAACAAAGAAGAAACTGTGGAACAAAGAAAAAACTACAGAACAAAGAAGAAACTATAGAACAAAGAAGAAACTGTGAAACAAAGAAGAAACTGCAGAACAAAGAAGAAACCGCAGAACAAAGAAAAAACTGCAGAACAAAGAAGAAACTGTAGAACAAAGAAGAAACTGCAGAAAAAAGAAGAAATGCAGAGCAAAGAAGAAACTGTAGAACCAATAAGAAACTGTAGAACAAAGAATAAACTGCAGAACAAAGAAGAAACTATAGAACAAAGAAGAAACTATAGAACAAAGAAGAAACTGTGTAACAAAAAAGAAACTGTAGAACAAAGAAAAAACTATAGAACAAAGAAGAAACTGTGTAACAAAGAATGAGGAAAGAATGAATAAATCATTTCTCTTCGAATTCCACGCAGACAAGATTCACGATTAGCTACAACAACGACATTTGAAACAAACGCAGACGCTTAGCGGGAGAGGAGTAAGACAGACAGATGGACAGACAGACAGACAGACAGACAGACGGACAGACAGACAGACAGACAGACAGACAGACGGACAGACGGACAGACAGACGGACAGACGGACAGACGGACGGATAGACAGACGGATAGACAGACAGACAGACAGACGGACAGACGGACAGACAGACGGACAGACGGACAGACGGACGGATAGACAGACAGACAGACGGACGGCCGGACAGACAGACAGACAGAGGCAGAATCAGACAAAGACATATGCATACAGAAACAGACAGACACAGACAGACACAGATGGACATAGACATATGCAGACAGACACAAACAGACATAGACATATAGACAGACAAAGAGGACCTATCTGCCTGCCTACTTGTCTGCTTGCTTGCTTGCCTGCCTGCCTGTCTGCCTGCCTGACTATCTGCATATCTGCCTGCTTGCCCTTAGACCTACATCTGTCAGAGTATAGTCTGTCAGGTCTGTTGCCTGCCTGCCGTCTTGGATGTCTATCTACATGCCTCTCTGTATGTCCTTCTCATTGTCGTTCGTCCGTCTGTCTGTCTGTCTGTCTGCCTGTGAGAATGAATGAAGAAAATGACGTGAGAAAATGACGTGAGAAAATGACGTGAGAAAAATGACGTGAGAAAAGAGAGAAGGGAGAGAGAAAAGGAGATAACAGGAGAGAAGAAATCATAAGAGGAGAAAACAAAAGAGGAGATAACAAGACAGGAGATAACAAGAGAGGAGATAACAGGAGAGGAGATAACAGGAGAGGAGATAACAGGAGATGAGATAACAAGAGAGGAGATAACAGGAGATAACAAGACAGGAGATAACAGGAGATAACAAGACAGGAGATAACAAGACAGGAGATAACAGGAGAGGAGATAACAGGAGAGAAGATAACAAGAGAGGAGATAACAGGAGAGGAGATAACAAGAGAGGAGATAACAGGAGATCAGAATATATAGAGTAGAGCAGAGAGGACAAGAGGAGAGGATTTCAAAATCCAGTGCAGCAGTAGCATCATCATCCCATCATCCATTCTTCGGCTCATCCCAGCATCAATGCCAAACAACATTCCCGCCAACAACAACAACATCACCAGCAGCAGCAGCATCAGCATTCACAGCATTGAAAGCATTGAGCAGCAGCAGCAGCAGCAGCAGCAGCAGCAGCAGCAGCAGGGTCGACAGCGGAGGAGGATGGTGGTGGACGATGCAAAATCAATAGATGCTATACGGGGCTCGGTCTACTGATGCCATTTGCATCCGACATATACAGACATACATACATACAGACATACAGACATATGTATGGAAGCACAGTCATTCATACACGTATACATATAAAATACACGTACATAAAAAGGACTACATGTATACATGCAGATATACATACATAAATAAATACGATTGAATGTATTATAAGTACATAGAAGCGCACACACACAGATGCATACATGCATACATGCATACATACATACATACATACATACATACATACATACATACATACATACATACATACATACATACATACATACATACATACATACATACATACATACATACATACGTACATACATACATACAAACATACATACATCCATACATACATACATAGTTACATACATACAAACATACATACATACATACATACATCCATCCATACATACATACATACATAAATACATACATCCATCCATCCATACATACATACATACATAAATACATACATACATACATACATACATACATACATACATACATACATACATACATACATACATACATACATACATACATACATACATACATACATACATACATACATACATACATACATACATACAAACACATTCATTTATAAATACATTAAAACGTGCATGCTTGCATGCGTATACATATTAAACACATGCATAAGCATACATGAATAAACACATCTATGATAAATTACATTCATATACAAATCGATGCAAAAACCTGCATACAAATGTACATGCACATTGTACATACACACAGTCAAACATAATTTATTATATTCATGCACGGTTGCATACATACATATTATATGCACAAATTGGCCTACATTCGCACATAATCTGTATACAAAAATGCATTCAGCACTTCTGAATAGCGTTACTGTGAGAAGAGTCTCTAACATAATTTAATCAAGACTGTTCTCTTTGGAGACGCACCGAAGAAGTCAGCGGAGAGTTTTTCTTTCATGGATCACTCTTTTCATCACTCAGAGAAGTCTCCTTCCCCCGAAGCATCGAGTCATCAACCTCGAAAATCAAGTTAACTACGAGCAAAACAATTCTTCGTGAATAATCTCTGCATCAGCCAAAAACATCTCTGACTTCCATATCTACGTCGTTCATAAAAGTCTCTTACTTCCAGTAATTATCTCTTCATCAGCCATATAAGTCTCTTACTTCCAGTACCAATTCCACATCAGCCATAAAAGTCTCTTACTTAAAAGAACCATCTCTACATCAGCCATAAAAGTCTCTTACTTCCAAAACCATCTCTACATCAACCATAAAAGTCTCTTACTTCCAAAACCATCTCTACATCAGCCATAAAAGTCTTTTACTTCCAGAACCATCTCTACATCAGCCATAAAAGTCTCTTACTTCCAGGATAATCTCTACATCAGCCATAAAAGTCTCTTACTTCCAGAATAATCTCTACATCAGCCATAAAAGTCTCTTACTTCCAGGATAATCTCTACATCAGCCATAAAAGTCTCTTACTGCCAAAACCATCACCACATCAGCCATAAAAGTCTCTTACTTCCAAAACCATTTCTACATCAGCCATAAAAGTCTCTTACTTACAGAACCATCTCTACATCAGCCAGTGGCGACTCTCTCATCTAAACGAATTCCTTCATCCATCAGAGGATTCACATTTCTCTCCATACTCCTGGGGCATCTTTTGGTTAGTCTAAGGAGTCACTAAGTCTTGCTCTCTGGATCATCTCTTCATCCGCCTGTGGGTTCAATTGTAACCAGCATCATCTCTTTAGTACTCGGAGGAGTTTCAGTCTTCCAGTATCATCTCCCCATCACCTATTAGACCCCATGTCCTCCTCAGCCAGATAAATCCTTTTAAACCAGGATCCACATAATCATCAGTCCGAAAAGTAACATTCCACCTGACGCATAAATTATCCATACCAGTCGGAGGAATCTTTTCTGCGAAATCTCATCATTAGCCAGATAAGTCTATTTCTTCATCGCTATATTTATCAGCCCATGGAGTCTTCCCTTCTTGTGTATCTCTTCACCGGGCACAGAAGTCTCTTCCTTTCAGTATATCATCTCTAAATCGACTATAGAGAACTTTCTATTTTCATTCATTCATTCATTCAAGAATTTATATAGCGCTTCTTAAAGGGGTTACTCAGAAGCGCTCCCGACTCTAGCAAGGCAAAAAGAGACAGTTTTGAGTTTAATAAAAAAAATCAGTAATAACCCCAGAAAGTATAGACGTAGCTCCTGTGGGAGCCCATTCCAGACAATTGGGCCGATTTACCAGGATCATCACTTCATAAATCAGCGGAGTGAAGCCCTTGCCTTTCGGGGGGGGGGGGTAATCTCATCAGCCAGAAAAGTCTCTTTCTTACAGGGATCATCCCTTCATCAGCCAGTGGCATCTCTTTCCTCATAGGGAATCTCTTCCTCAGCTAGATAAGTCTCTGTCTTCAAAGGTCATCTACTCATCAGTCACACGAGACCCTGTCCTCTCGGGGCATCGCTTCATCAAGTCCTTCTCTTCCTCTGTCTTCTCTCCGTGACATGTCATAGGTGTCTCTTTCCACGAGTAGAAACCTCTTCATCATTCATGAAAATATCGTTCTCATCCTAAAGCATCTCTCTCCATCATTCAACGCAGTCACTTCCTCTGCGTCGTCGTCATCACGTAGAGAGGCGTGACAACCGGTCAAACATAGCAGCGACCGTTTAATGATGACCTCCAGCTGTGAGCGCTTGAGCGATTTCAGCGACCGATTGCTCTCAGCGCTTAATCTAGTCGTCGCTTGTCGCTGAAAATGTGAGGCTTGCTTCTCGGCAATTAGGTTACGCATTCCCCTCGACCCTACGTAGTTTTTCGCTCGTAAATGCGCTAGATAAACTGACAATCCGGTTCAGTGACATATTAGTGACAGGCGATGTCTTCATGGAATGCTTTTAAAGTGAACTCAAACCAGGATATGACTCAAAAACAGTCAATTTTTAAAGTCTCTCTGTGTGTATCTTTCTCTCTCTGTGTGTCGCTATCTTTGTCTGTCTGTCTCTGTGTCTGTCTGTCTGTCTCTGTGTATGTCTCTGTGTCTGTCTCTCTCTCTCTCTCTGTGGCCATGTTCATGTGTCTGTCAGTGAATTTGTCTGAGTGAATTTTCTTCCGTCGTTCTATCTGTCTGTCTGTCTGTCCGTCTGTCTGTCTGTCTGTCTGTCTATCTGTCCGTCTGTCTGTCTGTCTGTCCGTCTATCGCTCATCGATTCTAGATTTCATGTCTCTGTAAACAAAAAAATGAGCTGGGACTCGCAATGGAAACCGACGACCTCCATCATCTCCGACTGTCTGCCTCACTATGGTGTGCTTCTCTGTCTCCCTGTATCTCTCTATGTCTCCCTGTATCTCTCTTTGTCTCCCTGTATCTCTCTTTGTCTCCCTGTATCTCTTTTTGTCTTCCTGTATCTCTCTTTGTCTCCCTGTATCTCTCTTTGTCTCCCTGTATCTCTTTTTGTCTTCCTGTATCTCTCTTTGTCTCCCTGTATCTCTCTTTGTCTCCCTGTATCTCTCTTTGTCTTCCTGTATCTCTCTTTGTCTCCCTGTATCTCTCTTTGTCTCCCTGTATCTCTCTTTGTCTCCCTGTATCTCTCTTTGTCTCCCTGTATCTCTCTTTGTCTCCCTCGATGCATTCTTCCATTTCTATCTATGCACCTCCTTCCATCACTGCCTCTCCGTCTCTCTCCCTCTCTATAGCACTTCCATCTCCACTCCTTGCCTCTACCCATCCCTCCTTCTCTTTCGTTCTGCTCGTAATTCCTCCTGTCATTCTCTCTGCCTTCTCTCTCTCCGTCTCCTTCCCTCTCTCTCTTCCTCTCTCCCTCCCTCCCTCCCTCCCTTCCTCCTTCCTGAACGCACTGAATGGACCACCTTCCCCCACTTCCCGTCGTCTCTACCTTACACGTCAAACCAAAGAACACTCATCGTCATTGAGATGCACATTTAACACCAACGCCATCAGCAACAGCAGCGCCATCTATCCACGCATCAACAACGATGACGTCAGCGCTATGTATTATATATATATATATTATACAGTATAGATATATACCTCCTCCAGTGCCCTCCTCCAGTACTAACAAGAAGTCGACATAATACTGCTAATACATGTACAATGTACAATGTACATTGTATGTGAGAGAGAATGAAACGAAAGCTGATGCGAACAGTCGTGGGTAGTAATATACACGCGGAGATCGCGGAGGAGGACGGTCAGAGTACCCGACCGACCGACAGCAGGGCCTCGGGCCATGGCAGGCCGCCGCCGCTGCCACCGTATGGCTGGCCTTCTCCATCCTCCATCGTCTCTATATATGGATGGCGGAGGCGCCTACGGATGAACAGCGTGACTTAATATGAACGCATTAGTGCTGGACTCTCGAACTGCTGCGAACCGTAAGAGTAGGAGGTGAGAGAGAGACTGCGATTGCGCTTGCATGGATGGAGGAAGGAAGGTGTTTCACGGTTGGGCGATCCGCTATAATAGGGACGCGGATTGACGTTGAAAAGAACGCAAAGAATATAATGGCAATTAGTAATTTTTTTTTACCCGAGGTATCTATAATCCCTCGGGTGTCAGATATTAATAAGAAATTTAAACTCTAGAGTGGTCATCCATGTCAAGATCAGGAAGAACATTAAAACGCTGAATGGTGACAGACAGGCGCTGAAACAAGAAACTTGTTTCTCTTGCGTCGCCTGAAATTTGGCTCAAGAGACGACCCAGGTCGGCGAGAAATGCCTGTCCCTTGGCGTTAATTGGCCCCATTGGTCTAAATTTCGCGAAAATTATGCCATCTTGTAATTATTTCTAATAAAAAAAGAAGGAATAATCCTTTGTTCAGACGTATAATCGTTTTCTCACATTCTCTCACCTTTTCTCACTTAACAACCTCAGTATCACCGTCTCTCAACTGCTCTCACTTCCTCCAATCCATCGCCTGATATCACCTCCACATATCACACCCCCCCCCCCCATTTTATTCTTCAAGCCTTACCTAATCGATGTCAACTTTACAACAACCAACCTCGTTTTAAGTCATCGTGCCCTACATCACGCTTAGCAACATCCTACACGACGCCATGTTCAGATTTCTATTGTAATTAGTGTTCATCATACAAAAACATACACGTACAAATACACGCATATATATATATACATGCGTATAAATTATTATGAGTAATGAGCAATGCATACGGAAACACACACACACACACACACATGCTTATCATTGTCTCAAGTATCTGACGCCAGCAGCCACTTGAATTCCGTTGTCCTTGGCCATTTGTCAGCTGCTGTCCATTGCTCGACTTGATGTCATGTCATCATCATCATCCATGTTGTCTATCCACCGTATAATATATATATATATATACGATATATATACATATATA
>CAMAOG010000110.1:0-14054 GCA_945859605.1 Lumbricus rubellus | reverse complement strand
TTGGGATACGGCGAATGAGCTGAGCGTCCGTACTCAGGGTCTTGCTCCAGGCACCCCAACCGTCCAACCGTCAGGGCTGAAAGTGGTGTGGGAAAGTCGCCGGGTCTGACTTTGGCGGACGAGCCGAAACCCTTGAGCCGGAAATTTGCTGACGATCTTTTTTTGGTCATTCGCCCAAAATTGTACAAATTTCACGCATTTTTGGTACGTGACGACCGTTTTTAGTCTTCTTCTTCTTTACGTTCTCTGCCCTCTGGCAGGTTCGTATGTCCAATATTAAACGCCATTTTTCTCTGTTATGTGCTTGCCTCTTCAGTCCACTGTATCCCTCCTCTGTCAGCATTATTAAGTTAGCAACACGACATTGTGAATGGTAGCTAGTAAAGGTAGCCTATAGTAAACTACTGTAACAGCGGTCAGATTATGAGAATTCATAATGACGCCGTGGGGCAATTCAAAAGAAGCCCAAAATATCACGAGTTTGCGAGGACGAAATTTGGATTCGCGAGCGCATATAGAAAAGAAGCCCAACCTCGTGCTTTTGGCGACGACTTGGCAACATGATCGATGAGTAGCACTACAGTATTCGACCGAAACCTAAGCACAAGGTCTCTTCTCCGCTCAATTACCTCACAGGGATTAAGGTTGGGCAGACGGTCCGTTGTATTCAGCCCAAGGCCGTAGCTAGGGGGGTGTTTTGGGTGTTTGAACACCCCCCGAAAGGGAAAATGCAAAAAATAATATAATGCATTTGCTAGCACATGATGTCAAAACCATGAAATAAAACCATGAAAACACCCCCCTCCCAATGAAAAAAAGGTCGTCAGAAATTCTCCACCCAAGAAACACCCCCGAAATCAAATCCTGGCTACGGCCTTGATTCAGCCGTAAAAGCAAGTTCAGATTATTTTTATCAACGGAATAACCGTACAAAGGAGATTTGTGAGCAGGGCTTTTTTAACGTGCAGTTGTACACAAAATGTGCAGTTCTAAATGGATCTTTGCAATTGTAAAACCACTTTTGTACAGTTAAAACAAGCAAAAAGTCATTGTCCTCCGATTGGAAGTAATCTACCATGGAGGATGGGAAAGGAAAGATGGAGTTGTGCAGTTGTAAAAACTCCTTAAAAACAGCCCTTTTGTGAAAAAATTGTCAGCGTTTTTGATACAGCAGTGAGCTTACAATATCCTAGACGTTTAAAAAAGTTCTCAGTCAGTAGGACCCGGTATAGATGCTGCAGATGGATTTATTCGCAGCGAACTTACTTGTAGAGGTCTTGAATTCACAAACTCGTGCCAGATATGGATCAGATGCCGAAATTTTCCATTCGATTCTGCAGAGACCCTCCCCCAATTCCCTCACGAAGTTTAACACGTTTAGACAATTGCAAGTCAATCCTGTCTGCAGGCTCTCAAATTCCACTCCATCCTTAACTGTGACCTCTCCTTTATCTATCTATCTATCTATCTATCTATCTATCTATCTATCTATCTATCTATCTATCTATCTATCTATCTATCTATCTATCTATCTATCTATCTATCTATCTATCTGTCTGTCTGTCTGTCTGTCTGTCTGTCTGTCTGTCTGTCTGTCTGTCTGTCTGTCTGTCTGTCTGTCTATCTATCTATCTATGCAATATTATTTATATAGGGCCCCTTCAAGGAATCTACTCAGAGGCGCTCCCGACCCAGGCCCGGCCAAAAATAAAAGTCTTTAGCAATCTATAGAATGTGCCAGAGATGTTCCGAGGTTGGGAACGCAGGTTAGAGGGAATGTCATTCCAGATGGAAAGTCCAGTGACCGAAAATTCCCTATTCTGTCTTGTGGCTGTGCGGACATAGGGAACCATAAAGTCACCTCGAGAGGCCGAGCGCAGAGATCGGCGACCCACAGTAGTGGAGGTCAGAATGAAAAACTCGCGAAGATAAAGAGGTGCTGTTCCCAAGGCGCAGCGCCAAGCAAAGGAAATAACCCTGAAGTGGATGCGAGACAGAACGGAAAGCCAATGTAGGACATCACGAATGTAGTCCGAGATTATCGCCGAGATATGACCAAACTTAGGGACACCACCCACCAAGCGTCCAGCCGCCCGCAGGACCCCCTCCAGACCACGCAACCGAAACTGAGGAAGACCAAAGTAGAGAGAGGAACAGTAATTCAATCGATTTGCAATGAAAGCATGAACTATATTATAAGGTAGAAGCGGAAGCGGAAGACAGAGAGCGAGACACGACTCGCTGTTGACGCAAATGGTAATAACAGGAGCGAGTCAGGGCCTTCAGTTGATCAACAAATGTCAGATCCGGGTCCAGGATGATACCCAGATTACGTACAGAAGTGGAAAAGACAAAGGTGGGGAATTCAGAAGCCAGAGACCCCAGCCAGCTCCAGATTATCTAACTGTTTGCGAGTTCCAAGCCAGATATAATAATTATTATTAAGTTTTGTAAGGGTTTATGCGGAGTCGATTGGATGATATCCAGGCAGTCTGTGGCATGCGACATGATTCGGACGGCAGAGGCAGCTTGGAGCGCCTAGCAATGAGCGTAGGACTGGACATCGTCAGCGTAAGAGTGACTCTTAAGGGAACAAGAGACAAGCAAGGCCTCAATGTCAGCCGTGAAGAGGAGGTAAAGAAGAGGCCCCAGGACGGAACCCTGGGAAGGTCAAAAGGAGCTGGACACCAGGGAGACCAAGTTGAGTGGAAACAGTTGAGATGGTGCGCTCCGAAAGGTAGGAAGTGATCCATTCAAGTGGCAAGTCCCTGATCCCAAAGGACAAGGAAAGACGGCTAAGAAGAAGGTCGTGATCCACCGAATCAAAGGACGGCTAGTTAGGGTTTCAAATACTGCTCCATCCTTAACTGTGCTAGCTAACAAGACTGAATATTCGTACTGTCTACATCGGAATGAACAACTACACAATGTATGCAAGATGCCCTGAACTGGTTTCCTGTAGTCGGAAAATGTCCTCCATGGTAAATTTGCGACAAGTGTCACACTTGTTCCAGTAGGACTTAAGGAGCTTCATATTTCAGTCTCCGCATCCACGTTCAACTTCGTGTCCGTTACTCCAAACTCTTAGGCTAAGCCTAGAGGAAGGATGATTTGCAGTATTACACTTAGCCTAAAGCAATCGAAAGGTCTATCGAAACAAAGTTTCTTCTTCTTCTTTATTCTCTTCCGTTAGTCGAGTGACGACGATGGGGCTCCCACACGACTTCTCCAAATTCCTCTGTTTCTCATGAGATCCTTTGCTCTTGACATGTCAATATTCATCTCTTTCAGGTATTCTCTGACGTTGTCCATCCAAGTTTTTGGTTGTCTTCCTCTGCTTCTCTCTCCCTCTACGTGCCCGTGCAAGGTCGCGAGGGGTAGTTTGACTTAGTCCAAACAAACCATTTTTATTTCTTTTATCAGATCGACAGTTTTGTTCTACACAGAATGATGTAGAATCTATTTTTGATTTCTATGGCATGGCCAGTCAATCAAAACTTGACGAATGTCAAACTGTAGCATCGCTGTGAACTTGTTTGAAGGACTTTCGTATTACTCTTATGCATGTAGCAAACAAGACATGAATTTCCGGAAGTTTAAACATTGCATCCTAAAACAATCCTTGATATCTGTGAGAATTGCCAATCTATCCAAACTTGACGGGTGTCAAACTGTAGCATCGCTGTGAACTGTGGGAAGGACTTTTGTATTACTCTTAAAACAAACAAGAGATGAATTTTCCGACTTTTGAACATGACTTCCTAAAAAAATTCGATGACGATGCTAATGTTTCTGTAGTTTTCTGTATATTTGCAATCACATAGTATGACGTGGCATATGCCATCTGCATCGTTAAATCAGTCTGCTACGAATGGTATTTAAGAAGCGTCTCTTCAAAGTCCAGAACATATTCCACTCCGATTCTGCTCTTCAACTGACGGTTCCGTTTCATTGCATCGGTCGCCGGGAATCATTGTTGAACGCCAAACACAGACGTATTCGATCACCACGGTATTTCAGTAGAAAGGTTGGTGTAAAACCTACCTTTTACATCGGGTAAAAGTCTACTTCTTTTCATCGGGATTGTCGTATTGAAAATATTGAAACGAGGGACTGAGATGAGCAACTTTTCCGATCTGTCAAATTTTAATTTTAACAAGTGATTCAACTGAGGTAGTCTATAGCCGCATGACAATCTTAGCCATTGGCCACATGTACATGTATGTCTCGAATCCAATCATCCGACTTACCTTCGCCTCTGTCGTTCATCCAATGCCGTACATCTTATTCACTACCGATATCCTGTAGCTCCTTGGATACCATGATGTTTCAGCTATCTCTACGCCATTGATGTAGCTGATGCCTTTGGTGTTTCTCTTTCATTTGAGTCACGGAGCTGGGAACAGGATTCAAGCGGTTGTTGCCTTGCTTCTGGTTCTTGCTGGAAACAGAAACTTTTATGCATGACCCATGCAGTGGTTGGGCAGTGTTTAATCTAGCCACCTCTGAAAGAAGAGTACTCCCTCAGGAATGACATTTCCCCAGAAATGTTTCGGAGCTGTTGTCTGCATGTACGGTACGTAACTAGTATTCGCCCCAGAGAAACTATATAGGTCTACCTGGAATTTTCCCATCCAGAAAAAATGGAAATGTCTGGCTTACGTGTAACGTCGTGTATACTGTATAAAATTGTATGCTCAGGGTGTCGTCGGTAACTACTTCAACAGTTGTCGCCTGACCAAAAATGGCCGTTTGCCTCTCCCCAAGAAACGTGAGTCACCCAAGCAGGGGATGGAACTAGATTAAGTACTGGATCACCAACTTATAATATACATCCAATATTCCTACAGTTATTCTGCAGTGTCGACTCTGTCGAGGGATGCTCTATAATATTAGACATATTGATTAACACACGTAAAATGCGCTCCTCATTACCGGGTTGTGTAGAGAAGGGATGCACGAATGAGAGAAATAATGAAGGATTGAATAACTGAATAATAATAAATGTATGAAGAGAGGACTAAAATAATGTGCGTCGTTATAATAATGATTTTTTATTTGCAGATGGAGGTCAACCGTTGGTGGTTCTGTTGCTTGATTGGCTTAACGCTTCCGGCTTTATATGCAACCGCAGTCGTCACTGCCAGCGTCACGCCTTTAGAACTCAACTTTGAAAGAGATGAATCTCCTCAAGTAGAGTGCCGTGCGCAAGGTGGTACAACGGGGATCGCAATTTTCGGCATTGAATTTGGCGTAAGAATGCTGCACAATTTGATTACGCGTTGGTAGAAGATACATGAAATTGATCAGTGATCAATGACATCACCATGTAACCCTAACCCTACCGCTAACACTAACCCTTATTCTGGTGTCTGGCATCCGCATCCGTAGAGCCGCTAGAAGGGCCGCTGGACCCTTGCGCCCCGGAAACGTCCTATGGCCTATAGGACGTGGGAAAGTACTCTGAGTCCATAGGCTCAGGAAATAACGCACCAGAAATTATTATTATTAGTAGTAGTAGTAGTAGTATTAGTAGTAGTAGTAGCAGTCGTAGCCTAGTAGTAGTAGTAGTAGTAGTAGTAGTAGTAGTAGTAGTAGTAGTAGTAGTAGTAGTAGTAGTAGTAGTAGTAGTAGTAGTAGTAGTAGTAGTAGTAGTAGTAGTAGTAGTAGTAGTAGTAGTAGTAGTAGTACTAGTAGTAGTAGTAGCAGCAGTAGCAGTAGCAGCAGCAGTGGCAGCAGCAGCAGTAGCAGCAGTAGTAGTAGTTAACATAACATAACATAACATAGGCTTTTTATTGCTCCCAAGAACAAAACAAACATAACATGAAACAATTTCAGATCAGTTCTCAGTTGGGCTACAAACGGAGGACCTAAAGGGACCAAAGTCCCGCTAGCAGGGCCACCTATGCACCAGTATAACAATAAATGGAAGTTGGTAACATAAGCAGCGGGAGCCATCTAAGTTCAAAATAAAATAATACTATTAGCATTGTCTAGTGTAAGGATATTTTAGACAAACAAACAAAAATGGTTATACATTTGAAGTTAGTAGGTGTGCACGCAAAAGTTTTTTAAAGAGGAGAAGATTAGACGCACCATGTATATCGGTAGGAAGATTGTTCCAAACAGTTGGACCAGCTACCTTAATTGAGAACTTGCGAGTGTTGGTGTGAGCAAATGTCGGTCTATAATTGGAGGCTGTTCTAGTACTGTAAGAGTGAAAGGTCGAACCGGTGTTGAAAATGTTGGCAAAAGTTTGAGGTAATAGGCCATGCTTATAGCGAAACATAAATTCACCAGTTTGGTATATTCTTATTTGATCTAGTTTTAGAATGCCGTTGAGGGAAAAAAGTTGGGCAGTATGAGACTTGTAAGAAGATTTAGTAATTATTCTAATGGCCCTCTTTTGCAAAATAATCAAACGTGTAAGGTTTGTTGGTGTTGTTGCAGTTTTAGTAGTAGTAAATGGTAGTAATAGTAGTGGCCTACTACTAGTAGTATTGCATATAATTATAGTGAAACAATTTCAGTCTCTTGCTGTAGCTATGTGGGCCTAACTGTAAATAAAATCCCAATAACAATGCACGTTATCGTGTTAATGAGGAGGATATTTGCATCGTTGACTTGAAATGCTTCTTAAATTGTAATATTTTCTGACAGTGGTGGCTTAGAAGCGGACCGGACGGAACGGTTGCTACACTTTCTTCCATGTACCCAATAACATTGGCAGCAGGAGACACGGGCACGGATCCTGCGACTGGCGAGTTTTTCTATACTCGGATTATGACCTTTCTTCCCGGCTTTCGGTCGCTGCTAAAGACCACTAGAAACAATTTCTCGTGCCAGGCAAGGTTGGAAATAAATGGAGAAATATCCATTGCCAATAAACGTTTCCAAGTGATAAGGGTTTAACAACTAAGAG
Source organism: Lumbricus rubellus (assembly GCA_945859605.1). Taxonomy (NCBI): domain Eukaryota; kingdom Metazoa; phylum Annelida; class Clitellata; order Crassiclitellata; family Lumbricidae; genus Lumbricus; species Lumbricus rubellus. Next base: position 7,132 of record CAMAOG010000110.1, on the reverse strand, counting down.
CAGCGGAAACGCCAACACAATTCATGAACGAGAAAGAGATTGCAAAGCAAATCGTCTGCAAACATCACTGTGAACCACTGCCTGGATACAACAACATCAAGTTATCATCCGATATTTTAGACTATAAACGTTACATTTTTAAAGTTTAAGGATTCTAGAAATGTAAATAAGACAAATCACCAGCGTTGTGGACAATTTGTTTCTTAGATTAAAAAAAAGATATTTACAGATGCATAAATTGAGTAGAGATTCGCCGCGCTTTATCTGTGTTCGATCCCTCAAAGGGTTATTCATGGCCTCCTTTGTAGCCGCGTTTTGCTTTGCAATCCCCTACAAGACCCTCTCCTCCATGTTCTTTGCTCGCCTAGCGTAGCTAGCAGCCGTGTCGCTTCTAATCCACCACTGTCAGAAAAATTGCAAAAAAGAGACATGTGCTAGCATGCTGGTATTTTTTGATAGATCATGCTTGCATAGAAAGCTGACTGCGTGCGTGAACTAACTTTGTTTCACGAATGCCAGATGCAGAGATGCCGGCTCTCAGTGAGGAAAAGAACGACCAGGAGCGATGCGGCTATACAGATGAGTAGCTTCAGCAACTCAAAATTTGAGCTGCTACTCTAATTAATAATTAGGAACATGAGAGAAACATTACTCAATAATTAGATGCCGAAAGCCATATAGCAGATCAATTCCATTCAAAGCTTAGGACTGCTATAATGTCATACATTGAAAACCATGCAGCAGTTTTGCCGCCATCAACTATGATTGACGGTCAGAGATAAGTTCAACCGAAAAATGAAATGAATTAATTAAACGTCGCCTTTACCAGTAGGTTACAAGGGTGAAAGTAAAGCCAATTAAACCATTCTTCGTGAGGACAGATTCTGGAAACGATGGACGGTTACCGGTTGTAGGGTACAGTGAAACAGTTTATTCATTCATTCATTCATTCATTCATTCGTTCGTTCGTTCGTTCATTCATTCATTCATATAGCCTATTAATACATATATTCAGTCATTCTTGCATTCGCTCATTCATTCGTTCATTCATTCATTCATTCATTCGTATATTTATTCATTCATGCATTCGTTCATTCATTCATGCATTCGTTCGTTCGTCCGTTCATTCATTCACTCATTCATTTATTCATTCATTCATTTATTCATATATTCATTCATATATTCACCCATACATTCATTCATTTGGGGTTCTACAACGGCTGGTGAACGCTATTATTGGGACTTGTGGTAGAACCCAGAACCGAAACTCCTCGCTATATAATTTCCAAATTTCTAAAGCACCACTCGAAAGCCAAGCGCAGGGCGCCAGCTTATTCACGAGCGCTGTTCAAGACATGCTCTGTTCTGGACAGACGTGTGCGACAATAAATGCATGACACCGATTAATTATATTATTCGAGATTTATTTTTGTTTCGATCTGTAGTAAAGTCTTGCGCACCCAACACGGAGGAAATAAAATGTAGGCCTATAAAATTGCTGTCAAGGGAAGTTGTGGAACTAACGAGGGTGTCGAAGGAAGACTCGAAGCTCTCTGTCTCTCTGCCACAATTTAGGGTCTGGCGTGAAGCACGACAGCCACCAGCGCGTATTATAATAGTAGCGATTGCTTCCCGTGCTGTCTCTTATAATTATACTAGCTGAACCCGGCCACGCGTTGCTGTGGCTGAAAAAGAGCATTCAACCATCCTTCCCTACCTCCATTCCATCTCCCCTCCCTTCCCATCTCTCTCCTGCTCCTCCCTCCCCCTCCCCTCCCCTCTCGTCCCCTCACGTCCCCTCCCCTCCCAGATTTCTCAAATGCTTTGTCGCAATATCACGTCAAAAAGTAGTCCGAAAGTCGAAATCTTTGTAGGCTACATAAAAACTTACTTTACTAGCTTGGTTTCCTTAGTCAAGCCACAAGATCTGACTGAGGAATAATTAAATTTTAGATGATTGCCTAGTTCTTACCGTAGACCGGTCCGTTTGCCACAGAGCATGAATTCATTATTAAGTTAGCAACACGACATTGTGAAATTTGAATGGTAGCTCGTAAAGGTAGCCAAATAAACTACAGCGGTCATATCATGAAAATTCATAATGACGCCGTGGTGACACTGTCACTGGGACAATTCAAAATAAGCCCAAAATATCACGAGGTTGAGAGGACGAAATTTGGAGTCGCGAGTGCATAGAAATATAGCCCAACCTCGCGTTTTTGGCGACGACCTGGCAACCCGATCGATGAGTAGCACTCCAGTGTTCGACCGAAACATAAGCACAACGTCTCTTCTCCGCTCAGTTCCCTCACAGGGATTAAGGTTGTGCAGACGGTCCGTTGTATTGACCCTTTAAAGCAAGTTCAGATTATTTTTATCAACGGAATAACCGTACAAAGGACTTTGAAAAAAGATTTGTGAGAAGATTGTCAGCGTTTTTGCTACAGCAGTGAGCTTACAATATACTAGACGTATAAGAAAAACTTCTCAGTCAGTTACTGTAGGCCTAGATGCTGCATACGGATTTATTAGCAGCGAACTTACTTTGTAGAGGTCTTGAATTCACACACTCGTGCCAGATTTGGATCAGATGCCGAAATTTTCCATTCGATTCTGTAGAGACCCCCCAATCCCTCACGAAGTTTAACACGTTTAGACAATTGCAAGTCAATCCTGTCTGCAGGCTCTCAAATTCCACTCCATCCTTAACCGTGACCTCTTCTTTTGTAGGGTTTCAAATACTACTCGATCATTAACTGTGTCCTCTCCTGTGTAGGCCTTCAAATTCCACTCCGTCCTTAACTGTGTTTGTATGTGCACTTGTTATAGCGCCCCTTCAAGCTCTTTCTACTCAGAGGCGCTCCCGATGCAGAGCGGACACTGCATCGGAGTTTCACGCCGAAGCGCTGAGCAATTGTAAGTGAAGGACTTGCCCAAAGTCCTTACGCGGGGAGGTGGATTCGAACATCGGACCTTCCGGCTCCAAGGCAACGACGCCACCACTAGACCACCGCGCCCCACGACCTCTTTTTGTAGGGTTTCAAATACTACTCGATCATTAACTGTGTCATCTCCTGTGTAGGCCTTCAAATTCCACTCCGTCCTTAACTGTGCTAGCTAACAAGCCTGAATATTCGCACTGTCTACATTGGAGTGTAGGCTACATGTAGCCTATATGCAAGATGCCCTGAACTGGTTTCCTGTAGTCGGAAAATGTCCTCCATGGTCAATTTGCGACACGTGTCACACTTGTTCCAGTAGGACTTAAGAAACTTCATATTGAGTCTCCGCAACTTCGTGTTCGTTACTCCAAGTTCTTAGGCTAAGCCTATAAGGAAGCAATCGAAACGTCTATCCAAACAAAGCTTGACTTAGTCCAAACAAACCATTTTTATGTCTCTTATCAGATCGACAGTTTTGTTCTACACAGACGTATCTTTGATTTCTATGGGCAATTGGGCATCGCTAGTCAATTCAAAGTTGACGAATGTCAAATTGTAGCATCGCTGTAAACTCGTGTTAAGGACTTTTGTATTATTCTTATGCGTGTAACAAACAAGACATGAATTTCCGGAAGTTTAAACACGGCTTCCTAAAACAATCTTGGATTTCTATTGGAATTGCCAATCAATCCAAACGACGGATGTCAAACTGTAGCATCGCTGTGAACTTGTTTGAAGGACTTTCGTATTACTCTTAAAACAAACAAGACATGAATTTCTGGAAGTTTAAACTTGTCTTCCTAAAAAACTTTTCGATGAAACAACAAAGTGATTCTGTAGTTTCCTGTACATTTGTCATCTCATATGATGACGTGGCATGCGCCACCTGCAGCGTTAAATCAGTCTGCAACGGATGATATTTAAGAAGCGTCTCTTCAAAGACCAGAACAGGTAATCTCCAGGTCGACTCTTCAGCTGACGGTTCCGCTTCATTGCATCGGTCGCCGGGAATCATTGTTGAACGCCAGACACAGACGACTTCTTCGCTCGTGGTTCAGAAAGGTTTGTTCAAAGTTCATCTCTCTCTTCGTCCTGATGTTTGTCGCATTGAGAATATTGAAACGACGGACTGAGATGGGGAACTCTTGCGTTCAGGCAAATTCTAACAAGTAGTTTTTACTGAAGTAAGCTTATATAACAGCAGAGCCATCTTATTCATTAGGCACATACTGGAAAGTTGAAGATCGTCCGGGCACTTCTTTTTTATACTTTAAACACTGCCAATTGCGAGTATAAAGAGTATAAAATGAATAAAAGAATGAATAAAAGAATGAAAGGATGCAATTTTATTTAGACATTGTCTCGTGTCCCAAACAGCGAGTGACGTAATTATTCATATAAATTGTAATAATCTATGTCGTTATATTTCTATTGGCAGATGGAGGTCAACCGCTTGTGGTTCTTCTGCTTGGTTGGCTTAGGCCTAACGCTTCCGACATGCTTTTGTCAAGACGTAACACTCAATGTTACTGTTCTGCCAGACGTAATCTACTTTCGAGAAGGTGACTCTGTCTTTCTCCAGTGCTGTGTGGAAGGTGGCGTCGGCCAGTACCCGCCATTCCGCATGGCCTGGCTAGTAAGTAGTATGTTTAGATCTATAGCAGTTTATCGACTGAACGGCAGTAGGGATGCTGCGCAATTTGAAAAAGCGCGTATTTTAATCTGCAACAAGTTCATTTCGTAAACGAATACAAGTGGCAGTATATATGGATCAGTCTCTATACCACTTTGGCAGGCAGGTGCAATGTCGTAACGGCAAAGCGAGCGAGCAAAATAGACTACTTCGGTAGTCACTTTCGTCAATTCGATTATAGGCCTGCGATTTTTTTATTTCGCTCAATAGCTCATGAGTTAGGCTACTATAGTTCTGGACGAGTGGGAAATTCCATGCCAAAATGGTTCACTATCAACCCTCTGATGTTATTCACAATTTTTCTATTCTTAACTGAAGTTTCACCTCTGCAGGAACAACTACCCTAGCAGTTCTTCCATCCGATTATCTTTAGATTTCTCTCTTTATGAACGAATCGGTGACAGCATTTCTCCAGTCTTCTTCTCCATTATTATTATTATTATTATTATTATTATTATTATTATTATTATTATTATTATTATTATTATTATTATTATTATTATTATTATTATTATTAATTTATTATTGCCATAACGTAACAATTAGACCTACGGTCTCTTATCGTGACTATGACTAAGCTTACAAATCACAACCTATAAAATAGCATACTAATCACAATGCCTATAATTATCATGAAAATGAAGAAGTTATCTGCCTCGTTGAATTAACCGAGTGTTTTTTATTTTATTTTCCGACAGTGGAAGATTGCTGCGAACACGGACTTGCCATTCACGAGAAATGATCCAATAACAATCGAAGACGCTGACTCTGGCGTTGACCCATCGACCAATGAGAACTTCAAGTGCCAAGTGTTGACCTACCTTTCAGGCTTCCGGTCAATGCTACTTGCAGACACAAGCAATTTCGAGTGCGTCGGTGGACTGCTAGTAGACAGCAGCTTTGTTGTGGCCAGAAAAACTTTCCAAGTGATAAGGGCATAAAGGCTGATAACTAACGAGTAGCGCCGAGTGACACTCTACAGACCCTCCCGGATGTGTATAGACTACAAGAACATCCAGTACTGTTGTCGACCGATATTTTGGACTATAATTCACGTTACATTTTGAAAGTTTAAAGATTTGAAATGCAAATATAAGAGTTATCACCTGCACTGTGGACAATTTGTTTCTTATATGAAAAATAATGACTTGTGCAGAAATCAAATAGAGGTTCCCAACGCTTTAATGGTCGTGGTGGGTCCAGCGACTCGGAATGGCAGTCTCTGGACTTTTACCTCAAAACATATCAGGCACATGAGGTGAAAACATTATGTAGGCCTATTTAGATACTTAGGAGCCGAATATCATGGCTGATCAAATCCTTCAGACTCAGGACCGTTGAAATGTTATACAATGAGAAAGCTTGCAGTCGTCAATAGTTACTATCTCAAAATCATGATAGTTAACACACTAAACGTAAAAACAAAAGTAATTAGATATACCACACTGTGGCACACTGGGTCTCGGAGGTGGTGGTGGTGGCGATGGTGGTGGTGGTTGTGGTGGTGGTGGCGGTCAGGGCCGGATTAAGAAATGTGGGAGCCCTGTTCTAGAAATGTTTCTCTATATCCTTGGTGGTTATAGGTTTACCGTGGGTTAGAGTTAAAGTTTAGGGTTCGGATTCAACCACGGGCAGTTTTGAGGTTATTTGTGGCCTCCTTTGTAGCCACGTTTTATTCCCTACAAGATTCTCTTATCCATGTTCTTTGCTCGCCTTAATACTGTTCTCGGAGACATGTGCTAGCATGCTGGTATTTTTGATGGATCATGCTTGCATAGAAAGCTGACTGCGTGCGTGAACTAACTTTGTTTCACGAATGTCAGATGCAGAGATGCCGGCTCTCAGTGAAAACAAGAAACGACCAGGAGCGATGCGGCTATACAGCAGATGACTAGTTGCAGCAACTCAAAATTTGAGCTGCTACTCTAATTAATTAATTTAATTTAATTAATTAGGAACATGAGAAAAAATGACTCAACAATTAAATGCCGAAAACCATACATGTATAGCTGATCAAATCCATTCAAACCTTAGGACTGCTATAGTAAATTAATGCCATACAATGAGAACCATGCCGCGGTTTTGCTGCCATCAACCACGATTGACATTGACGGTCAGAGATAAATAAGCTCAACCGAAAAATGAAATGAATTAAACGTCGCCTTTACCATTAGGTTACAAGGGTGAAAGTAAAGTTAATGAGACCATTCTTTGTGAGGTCAAATTCTGGAGACGATGGACGGTAGGCTACAGTGAAACCATTCATTCATTCATTCATTCATTCATTCATTCATTCATTCATTCATTCATTCATATATTCATTCATATATTCACCCATATACATTCATTCATTTGGGGTTCTACAACGGCTGGTGAACGCTATTATTGGGACTTGTGGTAGAACCCAGAACCGAAACTCCTCGCTGTATAATTTACCAATATTTCTAAAGCACCACTCGAAAGCCAAGCGCAGGGCGCCAGCTTATTCACGAGCGCT
>CAMAOG010000109.1:0-15847 GCA_945859605.1 Lumbricus rubellus | reverse complement strand
AGACAGACAGACAGACAGACAGACAGACAGACAGACAGACAGACAGACAGACAGACAGACAGACAGAGCGAGATGCTCGCGTGGACATTCGCATTGGAAATAAGCCGCTTATCCGCATTGAGTGACCTCATCTGGCTCACCAGATCTACTCTGGACGACCCTCTGAGAGCCAGGATCAGATTGGAAATGTTAGATCTATAATCAACCAAGCAGCTATAGGCCACACCTAAGAAGAACCCCAAACATTGGGCATAAAGTTAATTCATCCTCTAACTTACAGGCTTTTGGCTCGGCAGCAGCTGATCAGCCATCTGTCAGATTGCTCACCTACACACTGCGCTCACAGTACTCGTTTAGCCAAGGTCGCTGCAGGAGCACAGTGGTTGTTATATTGTTTTACTATGCCTTGGTAGAGATCTGAACCTTCAACCTTCGGTCGACATTCAGCATCCTAACCATTAGATTATTGTATGCAGTGTGTACTGTATAGCCTACAAGCGAGAGTAGAATCAACCTTGTCTCTTAATTGGCCTTCATAATCATCACTGTCTCACGAACTGCCCGAAGCAGACAACTAAGAACTGGCTGACTTAACGAGAACACCATCAAAACCGGGATGAGACGCTTTCTCCACGCAGATATGGCTAATTGAAGCGGGACATGACTTGCAATAATATTATGTTTTATACGCAAAAAGACCCGCAGGGTGTCTCGGATTTCTAAGGCATACCGAATAAATTATACTTCAAAGCAGTGTCCACGCAAATCCAGCCACTAATGTGTACACTGGTTCGGCCTTTCGTTGGTGTACAGCAGTCAGACAATTATGCCTGTACAGCTTATTCCATGCATCTGAATATCAGTGCACAATGAGGCAAAGACGATTACTAGGTTTTACATGCACATCAAAGGCTGGCCAATTTTTTTACCAAACAATTAGCTTCTTCGTCAGAATAATAGGTCTTCTAGGTAATGAAAGAAAACTCAGTCACACCAATGCAGACAGTGCTGACAGTAAGCCAGACAGTCCGTGAGTTAGCCAGTCAGTCATGCAGTGAGTCAGCCAACCAACCTTTTGGTTAGCAAGCCAGCCAGTCAATACATCAGCCAGTCAGTGAGTCAGCCAGCCAGCCAGTCAGTCCATTAGCAAATCAGAGGCAATCAGTCCATCAGCCAGTCAGAGTCAGTCAGTAAAGCATTCAGCCAGTCAACCAGCCAGTCAGGCAGCCTCTGAGAATTCGTTACCAAGCCAGTCTATCAGTCAGTCAGCAAGTCAGTTGCTCGGCAAGCTAGTCAATAAATCAGTCAACCAGCCAGTCATGCAGCCAGCCAGTCAAGCAGCCAGTAGATAACTGGACAAGCAACTGAAGCAAGCAATCAGCCACAACGATGAAATATCAAACTGAGAATAATCAAATTGAGGTGAGCAAGGTGGTTGTTTTCTATTATATTACAGCCACCACGAAACTGGAAACCAAATCTCTGCATCTATCATGTAAACACATTAATACTTCTAAGCAACAGCAATTATCAGACGTACACGTCGTCCCATGGCAATACATCAACGCGTTATTTTCGGTGCTATACAACAAGACTCGAAACAGAAAAACCCTAACGGCTGTACAACAGCAACCGACCAAGAACCGTTCTAAACTGCCGTGAATCACATTTAAAAAAATTTACATCATTTTACCATTACTATGAGTCTATGACATGCGACATGTCAGAGAAATCTAAATGATACAATATACAAACTTTACATCAAATCATTGCTACGACAAGCTACAGAAACCTAGATGATTACATATTAAAACAAATGTTTTTACATCAGTTTAACGTTACTATGACAAGCTAGATGGAAATCTAAAAGAATTTACACATTTGCGCTGCTGTAGATACATCGATGGCTCTAAAGCCAAGCGCTTACTAAAACTGATGACTGGGAAACCTAAGCACCTCCCTCGTTGTCAAAGTGTTAAATTAGTTGTCCACTTTCGTTGCTATTGCACATTTCAGACTCTACAGCAATCTGCCTAAGGGTAAGTCCAAATAAATTTATTACATACGCAGCTACATCACCGGATTTAGGTGATTTGGGTATGGAAGGGGGTCTTGGCAAAATGTACGTACGCAAATAAATTTCTGATCATGACATCCACAATAGCCTATTTATAACTCTGTATTATCCTATAGTCGTCCGATGGCATTTGATAACAATAATATTTAATTAAATTAATTATTATTTAATTTAATTAAATTGACTGCATTAAAATTAAATTCTGTTCAGATGTAAACCATAACAGCAAATTTTAGTCAGCAAATATGATGCCTAAAAAAATAAATAGTAGCATACGGCAAAAGAAATGCTTTACCGATGAGTTTAGCTTGTTTAATTTATTTTGTACGGAGGAGGAGAGGATCTTATTTGCATGTACGTATAATGGGTTGCACAAAACATACGACAGAGGGAGTGTCGAAAATAAAAAAATTTGAGTATGTATTAAATAATATATATGGAAGGGCCCTAAGAAGACACGCAATACAAAATCTGTGGTGGTTCAGATGTACGGCTTCATAAGGTGGATCTATAAAGTTAAATGAAGTAGACATGGACATGAGTCGTGGTGTCAGATGTCGGAGGATTGCAATTTCGACGTAACTGAAGTTCAGACTCTCAGCTGTTCGCAGACGTCCAGCGAGATTTTGTAGAAGACGTAGGGGTAGTAGTCCGACGCCAAAATATTCAGACCGGGAATTTCAACCACCTGAAATGCGTCAGAACACGTGCGTCTGATATTGAACACTGGTGACAAAATGCACGCCAACTTTACGCAAGACAAATTATCTGCTGATCCATCAGATTTTAAGTCAATGAATGAATGAATGAATGAATAAATCAAGCAACCAACCAATCAATAAATTTTAAAAAATGGTTTATTTTGTAACCAAATTTAACAATTCAGGTTTACATATTATTGCAAAACGAAGCCGTACAGGGATAAGAGAAATCCCGCTAACAAGGGACATCAAATTATCGATTGAATTTTTAGACATGTGGTGGCCTTAACTAAACTTTACCATTTACACTAGCAGTGAATAAAGAAAAAGTGACAAAGCAAAGGGAAGCAACATAAACTGGAAACAGGACAACGGAAACTGAGACAATCAACATCGATGAGTCAAAAAATTATTTCGAAAGAGAACAAACGTCAACTTAGTAACTACTGATGAGAGAGACCCTCCTACTACAATGCGCATAAAAAATGAAAGATGTAGGTATGCAGAAGAGTGAAGAGTTCGACGGGCTGCAAGGTCAGAGACAGGTCTATAAAGCATAAAACAAGTATCATGGAGCACAAACAAATGCAGCAACTCGGTAGGAGATGCGCTGAGAAACGAGGAACAGGGAGCCAGTGAAGAACGTCACACATTCATTCATTCATTCATTCAGAGCATTTATATAGTGCCCCTTCAAGAAACTACTCAGAGGCGCTCCCAGCTCAACCACGAACAAAGAAAGAAAGACTTGAGGGACTTGTAGAACTCAGCCGGATGGACCACAAGTAGAGAGCGAAGCGTAACCGGGAGGTCGTTCCAGACACATAGGCAGATACAAAGGCATAAAAACAGACACCTTCTGAGGAGTTAAAGTGGCACAACACAAACTTACAACTGCAAACTACAGTTACAATTACAATCAACCCATTTGTTGGGGGGGCAGATTCCAACTCGAGATGCTTACTTCAGCGCCTAATCCTCCGGTTCCACTGTTGTCAAGGTGACTGTACAACTGGTGCAGAACCTCACGCAACTTCTTCTGACTTTTCTTCGGAGGCGCGAGTAACATCGCCTGGAAATTGACAGGTAGGCCATACCTAAAAAACATCATCAACACCAATCATAATTATTATCAACAATAACAATAGGTCAGATTTTATTTACAACATTTCATCATTTGTTTATATGTGCACTTATTATAGCGCCCCTTTAATCTCTCTCTACTCAGAAGCGCTCCCGATTGCAGGGCGGACACTGCATCGTAGCTTCACGCTGAAGCGCTGAGCAATTGTGAGTGAAGGACTTGCCCAAGGTCCTTAAGCGGCGAGGTGGATTCGAACCTCAAACCTTCCAGCTCCAAGGCAATGACGCCACCACTACGCCCCATAAATGGTACTAGGACAAGCTGGGGTGAAAACAAAACATACCACTAGCAAAAGCATTGAATAGATATGGGGGATGGTTACAGGATTATGTAGAAAGAGGAGGACCTCTGTAATGATCCTTCCAATGACGACAGTCTACCAAAAGCGACAAAAACCAATAATATAAAAACCATAAATATATCTAAACTGGACAAAACTGTAGAATTATCTGATCATCTCATTAGCCTTGCAAACATAATTTTAATAGATGAATCTTAAATCATTCTTGAGGTAATTTATGTAATTTTCTACACTCATACTACAACAAATTCAATAGACAAAGACAATCTTAGGCATATATTCCATTCGATCAATTGCTTTTCGTTATCAGTTTTTCGTACCAATAAACGAATCTATAATAATTAAAATTTCACACAATCCGCAGAAATTACTCTAAAAGCGATCAACCATACTAACAATCCACATGCAGCCCCTCTCATCATCGCCAACACCCGTCACCACAACCCCATCACGAATAAAAGCACACCACTGGCATCATCATCATCGTTCACAATTATTCTGGACACTTCGTTTGTCACCAGTGTTAGAACTGACCTGAGGACCGACTCAACAAAAACTCGCAGGGCCTTCACGTGAGTCCAGCAGAGGAAGGCCTCTCCGAAGTTGACCCGCAGCCATCGGACGAGAGGAGCCTGCGACACACAACGACAACAACATCGAGTCAACGCAAAAACACGACAAACACGAATGTACATCACCATTGAAATAACCAGTTAAAACACAGTTAAGATGGTAAGCGACTGAGTCACTGCATGTTGTGTTGTATCTCGCTATTTATAAAGCGCTTCTTTCATAGAAAGAGACTTTCAGAAGCGCTCCTAGTGTAACCATCATCATTGAAACCCTGATAGTCCCAAGAATTTACACTGCCACAACAATAGTGTGGCGTGATGAACTGATGGTGTAGTGGGCATGTTCATTGCCTTGTAGCCGGAGGGTTGCAGGTTCGAATCCACCTCAATCCGTCGCATAGGAACGTTTTAGAAACTCCTTCACTCCCAATTCCTCATGCGCTTCGGCGTGAAACTCTGATGCAGATCTTAAAATTTATTGCATGCAAATAAAGATTATTACCTACAAACCTTTACCTGACTGTGCAATTAAGGTCTAGCAATAGTAGAAAAGAAAAAATAAGGTTAAATTCGAGAAAATAAGCAGTTGTCAATGTCACAAATCATTTTAAAATGTTACACAGAATATATATACATATATATATATAAATGGTCAGATGCAATACAATACAATATCGTAGTGAACGTCTAAAACTGATACGATTTGAAAATCTGCTTACAAACTGTTTCTGCATGTCTGTATTCAACTTCGTCACTTCGTTCCTTTCAGCCAGCAAATCTTCCTCGTTATAAACAAAGTCCCTCACGCTAAACCTACAAAAACAGATCACTGCATCTATTCACATAGTCCACACAGTAATCAATCAATCAATCAATCAATCAATAAATCAACAATCAATCAATCATTACATAATATACTCTATTCATTAAATCCATCACCATGTCCACGAATCACAGAACCATCTTTCTGTCTATCCCTCGTGCTAAACCTATGCAAGCAAAAATTATCTTGTCATCAATCCCCTAGTTCAAACCATAATCAATCAACCAATCAATCAATCAATCAATCAACCAATCAATCACATTTAATTACTCAATCAATCAATCAATCAATCAATCAACCAATCAATCACATTTAACTACTCAATCAATAAATTAATAATTCATTCAATCAACCAATCAATCACATTTAATTACTCAATCAATCAATCAATCAATCAATCAATCAATCAATCAATCACATTTAAATACTCAATCAATCAATCAATCAATCAATAATTCATTCAATCACTCTATCCATTCAATCCGTCAACCATTCACCCACTGCTTCATCTTTCCACAATTTAGACATGTATGACAATCACGAAGCAATGCATAAGTGAGCCAACTGATCATTCAAAATACAAGCAATAATTTTCTACACAAACTAGATGCGGCCATCACTTACTTATGCATTCAACCACATCATAAGTCACCAACAAAAGTTAGGGACTATCGTGCATTCCGATGCAAGCATAACTTAGCGTTTCGCAGCTGAAAATCACACAACGTGGAAACTGTTTCTTACTTATTTTCAACACACTTATGCTTGAATTCATCTGCTACTTTACGAAACACTGTAACCGAGAACAGCGCATTGTCATGGTCCTCAGCTAACTTCCTACACAAAACAACACAAGAACAAAATAATTGCTATGTGTTTCTACGAACAGGTTGCCATAAAACCAATGGCTTTCAATCTTCTGGTACGTAGCAACAAAATTTTACGTAAAGCTTTCATTTACCCACAAAACCACATTCATTTATCCCCTTTTTCAAGACTTAGATACACAGTAATTGCAACTTGCAATATTGGATAACAAAAGGATAACTTAACCTCGTGGGATAACCAATGGGTTTGCAGAATCCCACTGAAAAATTACTGCACTATACTAAAAAAAGACAAATAAGTTCATCAGCCGAAGGGAAGATTAGCAAAAGTTATGGCAGAAATTTGGAAGATGCCTAGATTGGTAAAATTCCAAAGCTATATTACACAGATACCAAAGATGAGTCACTATTTAGTCAAAAAGCAATCCATACTAGAGCTGTAACATAACGCAAACATGCATTTCCATAGCGCTACTACAGCAGAATTTGATATAAAAGCATGAAAAATGCTATTAAGCAGATTGAAAGAAAACAACTAGAAAAGAAAGTTACAGAAACAGTTTCTGAGCATGTAGGTCAAATGTAATACTTCGGCCTCTTTCAGCTTCCTCACATCGTCCACTGCGCTTTCCAAACAGATTTCATCCTCTCGTTGCGCATACTAGAACAGATACGGCTCAGTCCTGGTCTTTTTACCTCAATTACCTCAATTTTACCTCTCTTTGAAATATGCTGTCCCGTCCCATATACTCAATCTCAAATTATATAAAATCAAATGAAATAACCATTTAATAAGGCAGTAAACGTTTCACATTGAGCACAAACAAAATAACAACGTTAACGATTAAAATACGGTAGGCTAACAGAAAGAATAATCAGCACATCGCAAAACAAGGGATCATATCCGATTGTGCACTTAAAGGGGAGCCCCAAAGGGACAAGTTCCCCTATCAGGGGGTACCGCAATATCAATCACGCTGGTAATCCCTCGTCCCCCATTTTCTCTTCTCAAAACCTCCTTATCCTCTCGTGGCCTTGCAACTGGGAGCGACTCTGAATGGTTCACCCTATTAGAGGTGTTTATAAATGTTTTAATGTGTACAATAAAATAGAATGCAAAACGAGAAAATTGCAAATGTTTGCAGTTTTCTTACAGCGATGATCGTGGAACAATCATGTCTGTCAACGTTTCGTATCTGCTCAGCCAATCGTTGACCGACGGTCTAACATCAATCAAACAATCAATCAAACAATCAATCAATCAAACAAACAGTCAATGAAAAAACAATCAATCAAACAATTAAATTTCAATCAAACAATCAATCAATCAATGAATCAGACAACCAATCAATCTATAAAAAAACAATCAATATATGGCACCCCTTCAAAATTCCTGTGTAGGGATCTTGAAGGGGTGTCATGTAAATTATCACCGATCGATTGAGACTGGAATGATCCCTGGGCAATAAGTGTAATGCAGCAGGGAGGCCATTCAAGGTTGTAGGACCAACAGCTCATCAAAAACCAAACCTTTTTTATCTTTCACCGCAAAAGAACTTTTGAGCATATCCAGCTTTTAGTTTGAAAATGCTAAGCACTTCGATCCCCTCAGTAATATTTCAGATAGCTACTGCTGCTTAAGAGGTTTGACTCCACATTTCAAACACCTTATGTTTGTTTATTGTGGTGTAAAAGGAGGCGTTCAATAACAATTATGGTAAAGAAATTACTTAGTAAGCTTCTCTGCTTACTTTCGTCCAACAGCTGTATGTTCTTCTGCCAGTGGATTAATTTACTCTCTGCCAATTGCCTTACTTAATGTCTGCCAACTGTGATTTAACTTCGTTTGCGAACTGGTTTACTTACACTTCAACAATTGCTTTAAATTCATATTCATTTAATTAAAAACCTGATTTAAGCACATTCTGCCAATTACTTTATTTACTTTCTGCCAACAGCGTCAATTACTTCCCCTAACGGCCTTACCTACTTTCTAACAATGGCTCTACTTATTTTCTATTGATGGCTTTATTTAATTTCTACCAATGGCTTCACTTACCTTCTGTAAATATCGCTTTATTTAGTTTCTGTCAACTTACTTTCCGCCAATGTCTTTACTCACTTTATACCAATCATATCAATGACTTTACTTACAGCTGCCAATTGCTACATATATATATATATATATATACATATATATATATATACACATATATATATATACATACATATATATATAATTATATTGTTACATGGTCCCCTAGGTTATGTTCACAGAATAACTTGTGTCTAGCTTTACTGGGTATAATTCAACATAAAAAACTAAACGGATACAATTACCAGCTGAAGAACTGAACAGAAGTCGACCATGACCTGTCTTCAGCGGCGAACATACGACACAAACGTCTTCAAACCAGCAACAAGCTGACGACGACGAAACTCAACTAAGACACCGCTGTCGGGTGTACCGAGAAGAAAACCTTAACCAAATTAGGTTATGGAGATCTCTGATAATAAACTGCACAAACAGGAAAACCTTAATCAAACCAAAAACATCAGAGAGTCTCGCTAACGCCCCCCAAAAGTCATTTCTTACATAGTCTTAAAACTGTCGCTAGATGTCTCCCTTACGGTCAACAGAGTCATCCGTCCGTGATCACTGCAGCCCATCCCAAGACTAGACCAGTCGTGGAACCCAACAATATATTTATATATATATTTCCTTTCTGCCAAGAGCCTTACTTTCGAATGACGACTAGCAAAGTGACCAGATATTCCGAGTCAAGAATAAAATCTTCTTTCTTGACGAGATCCGCCAAACTGCGAGTCAGCAGACTTCCGCTACAAAATAATAAATCAATGGTTATCAATGGTTATCAAAGGTCATCAATGGTGGACCTTTAATAATAATAACGACAATTTATGTGGCGTCGTAACGTGGCCATACCTCTACAAAGACGCCTCAAATAATAAACAATAATACATATGTAATATGTATCTATAACAAAATACTACTCCTACTAGAATAACAATAATTGATGATATAATACAACGATAATAATACAATTATAATAAATCAACGGCAGACAGCGTCACGAAATTGTTAACTCACGTTGATTTCTTTTCTAAGTTCTGAAGCGATCCCTTGAGGCTGTTATACGCATGCGACCTTCCCTTTAGATCCGTGTCAATCTGAGAAAGTTGCTGCAATGCAGAAAAAATCACATTTACTGGAAATTGGCAAATTTATATTGTTTTGTTTTGTATTTATAAATTAAGAAATTTATAGAGTGCATCTCACAGTGTAAACTAATCAGAGGTGCTCAATACTATGGTCCAGTGAACATGTAAATATTTATGCCCAACTTTAGAAGAAGAGCAGTCCCTTATGACAACCATAGCTATGAAGTACTAGCGACTTCATTTTCTCGGCCTTGGCATATGATGGCGGGTGGCCAGTCCCCTCCCTCATCATCAAATCCTCCCACCGACAGTGTAAAGTGAGTCTACTCATTAGAGTTGAGTTATTAGGGAGCACCAGTGGAAAATATCAAACAAATTTCTGCATAGTATTAGTCACCATTAAAATAGCTTGCTAAAAAGAACTTCTTTGTTTTGTCATTCAGAATTCTGTTCGACCTATCTTAATCTTTCCCTCTCTCCGTCCCCTTTCCTCATCATAACTCAATATTAACTAAGTCCGACGAATCAGACTTCCAACAGACGAGGAGTTCCTCAATCCATTCTTCGATGCCTTAATCTATGATTACCAAGATTAAAGTACGATAGAACTGATTAGATTTGCTTTTATGAACAGGGAGAATTATGAGAAATAAAGGATTTGAAAAATCATAAGCACACAATAAAATGTAAATTTAATAAATTGTTATAAATTTAATGCTTTATGAAGCCGTGTTCATAAATTGTAATCTAAGCTTATAAAGCTCAATTCAACAATGCAAAACAGAGGCACAATTATAAGTGGTCATCAATTATCTATACGTGATTTTAGATGTGAATGAGTATCATAGCACAGTTCCTTGATCAAGCATAGCTGATAATGTTAATGAATAACACATAACACATAATGAATACTAGATCAATCATACCTTAGCAATTTGATCTGCAATGTTTTTGAGTGGCTGCTTGGTCGGAAACTTGGCCATGTCCCACTGGAATTTCATCAGATAGCCCATCATCGTTGCTTTTAATTCAGACAAAAATAGATAGGGAATCCAATAAGAAAACGGCTACACATCAGAATAGAAAAACGCATTAAATATCTTAACACTACAGTCCTCAATAAAGATTCCATTTAAATTAGTTTCAGCCAACAACAGTATAGTGTTTCAGTTAATTTTGTATAAACAAATGAAATAAATATGTAATTGTGATCATGCTGCAGTACATCAGTTTGAAATTAAACGAAGATCATCAATGCTGCGATCATTCAAAGATACGCACCACCATTGACGAGCAGATGCTCTTTCCACTTGTCTTTCTCCTCCAGCACGTCGCCCATGTAGCGGGCCATCTTCCGTACCACGCTGCCAAAAGAAACCGCATCCCAATTATTTTCACAGCATCATATTCAATCCATGATTTATACAGTGCTTCTTTAAGGAGGCTACTCAGAAGTGCTCCAAACTCTAGCACGGCAAAAACACAGTTTTCAGTTTAGTAAAAAATACTTCAGTAAGAGCCCCAGAAGGCAGATGCAGATCATATGGGAGCCTATTCCAGACTATGTAGCATCTCTGTTCACACCACCTAGACAGCCATTCGTGCTGTTCTCTTTTACAGAAATTACTAGATGGGGAACTTTGCATGTTGCTGGAAACAGGCAAACGTGCAACTGCAAATATATTTTTACTATATCGTTCATAATTTTCTTTGGCATCAAAAGCATGGCATTATCATATAATATCAGCACTGTATGGACTGGAATATTTAGCACTTTGGTGACCGGATCAGGAAAATACTCTATGCAATGCATCCAAAAACAGCACAGATATATAAACATTTCGATATATAAAAAATGCATGCATACACATCTGCAACCTCTGTCTGTTTTCCTACACATGTAACAGTCATGTATACATGACAAAGTGGTATCTATTGATCAAAGACTTCTACTTCATTTCATTCTCTTCTCAAGACTGTCTTATTCGACCGGGGTTGGACTGGGAGCGCTCCTGAGTAGTAACCTTGAAGGAGCGCTATATCAAATTCTCAGTAAATAAATAAAAATAAATAAGTCGCATCTTATAATAGACATTCAGAAGCACTTACGATTCAGCATAGACATCCAACTTTCCAAGTTCATCTGACAAGCCGACGAGAACATCAAGTGTTCCAACCTAATCAACAAAGAAAAACAACATGGAATGAAATAGCACCGAGAACTTGCAATCCATCAACACATCACCACGCGATATGTTGGCTGATTGGTCACGTGCTCGGCCTGTAACATGGAAAGTACTAATCAGAGCCTCACCTAAACCAGTCACTATATGTATGCATGTATTTATGTACGAGCACTTGCTAAATAGCGCCCCCCCTTTCAAGAACGCTAATCAGAGGCGCTCCTGCTACAGTGCGGAAACTGAATCCGAGTTTCAGACTCCCTCAGTGCTGACTGAAGTCATACTCGAGGAGAGTGATCATAAATGCTAATGAATAAGTTAATGAAAGAGTGAACGAACGAACGAACGAACAAATGAACGAATGAAGTAATGAGTTGATAACGCATTCTGGACAATTAATTATAAATGTTTTATTCTCTGTCTATGCCTACCTTCAGTTCTGGAATGTGGAATTTGAAGTTGGTCGAAAGGGTGTTTTGCTTGGCCGTTAGGTTGTTGAGGACATCCCAGGTCTGTTGACAGGTCTTCTCACCAGGAGCGCTAATGAGCCAGAACTCACTCACCTCCTTCAGCTTCAGTTCCTGACTGTCTGTTGAAGCCAATGAATGCCCCGACATCACTGGCAGAGCTCTAAAAAGCAAATTAATATATAATAACACTTCCACCAACTGCGATTTCATATACTGAAGATAATGGTTAGAACATGACCGTAATCCAACATGGACTTCATAAGTCCTACATGTGGGTCCAATTGCAGGACACAAGCAGCCCATAATTATAAAAATCATATTCTTGCTATATCGTAAGTGCAATACGTTGCTGTTGGGGTTAATATATAGGATCTCTCTTAGGTAGCTCACGGGATAGCTGCACGCACCGGTATTGGTATCCAATTGATCTGCACAAGTGTGCGTTAAATGCAAAGTACTAAAGTACTGTAATGTAACAATCTAAGAGGCGTTTTATATTGGCGCTAAATTCATGTCCAATCAAAGCCTAGCACACAACACGTAGGGCAGTCATAAACGCAATCGAAACTTCATATGCCAAATAATCGAACGCGCTAAACAGCCGTCAGAAATGGTATCAGAAAATTATACCCCGAAATGGTTTTAGTTGTAGGTAAAACGTTAAGCAACACAAGAACAGTTTCGGCATTTAAGGTGACGGAATTTAAAGAAACAAGTGGTACGCGACACAAATTGTAATGTCACTACTACGCTAACGTCTCAATCGCAAATAAAAGTAGCTTCACCTGCAGCTGATTTCAAGAGAAACTCAGCTTTATACTAAGCGAATTTAAATTATTCTTACAGACGATCTGAGATCGTTTTAATGTGAAAAGTATATTTATTTTATCACATACACCAAAATCAAATATTATTATTATTTTATGAAGTTGATTCGACAGCCTCACTTCCAAATGCTACCTTGGACGCATATAAATATGGACGATAATGTTGAAGCGCTGTTATATTTAGTAAGTATGGTAACTGACCGTACGGTCGCTCGATCAGTACTGCCACAGTTAACTCTTATTATAACTACATGTGGTACTGCTTGAAGTGTATTCTGAATGCTTTCATGGTGAAATCTCCAATGTAAAAGTTGTCTTCTCTGTTTGTAGGCATGACATTTATAACTGCTTTTTTTTCTCTGAAGCTCTAGGCTATAGGCTACATGTTTTTTTAAAATTAATCGAATACAGAACTAGGTCTACATAGATAACCACGTACGCCCTACGTCGTATAGGCCTACAGGCTCTATAATACGTTCTTGTAATTTCTGCACAAACTTGAATTGAAATTGGAACTAATCCATGTCTGGACCATGACCAAAATTATCCTTTGCGCTTAAAAATAATTGCTCAGCACAGTTAAATAGCCTAGTCTGTTGGAGGGAGGGCAAAATCAAACACAGGATATAATAATTAGGGTCTACTGTCACGGTCTTAGGGAATATTATCGTAACATAATAGCCTATATCTAGTACTGTACTTTGGGTTTGGAGCAAGAAGAGGGACCCGGATGAAGGACTGTTGGGGAAGAACTGCGACGACGTTTTAGATTGATATATGTTGATTAATACGCCTAACGAAAGGCTATTTCTGTTCGAGAATACATATGTTAAGAGGAAGACGTGTTGAAGTTTTATGATAGTAAAGAACCTGGTTGCATCGACGCAGTCGAAGGGTCGATGTGACATACGTTAATTAATCCATATTTTGATTATGGTAATATTGTCTGGGCTGCTAACTACCGGTATTCGACGAGGTTAAAATGCCTTGTGCTCTTACAAAAAAGAGCGATTAGAGTTATAGCTGGTGATCATAGAGGGGCACACACAGCGGATAGATTTGAAGAGTATAATATTATGAAATTTGAAAACAAGAATTACTATTTGGTGGGCAATTTTATGTATAGGTTTGTAAAGGGTATGCTACCTGAAGTTTTCTCAAACTCTTTTACCAGAATTGTTGATGTACATGACCATAACACAAGAGTGAGCAAGGGTCTGAGTGTGTCTTATGCACGTACAAATTATCGTAGATTCTCAATATATTGCAGTGGACCAAAAATTTGGAATGCAATACCCATAAGTATTCAGTCTTTACCTACATACTCGCAATTCAAGAAGCGCTGGAGAGACCATATTAATCTAAGGGAACGTGATTGAATGCATCTAGCTTGTTTGCTTTTTCTATTTGTTGGTCTCATAGGATTGCATGTTGTTCTATTAAATGTCGAGTTATCATCATCTTCAGTATTAACAGCATAGTTACTATGTTCTGTTTCTGTACAACCAACATTAAGCTGAGCTATAGGGTGGGCCCTTCCCAGCGGGGCTAGTGCCCCTTCTGGGTCTTCCCCTTTCCTGGTTGATACAATTAAATGTGCTTCTGATAATTTTCCTTTCAAATGTGTTATATTAATATGTTTGTCAGACAGTACGAACACGTTGACTAGTTAAGTTGCACTATGTTCAGGTTGTGTTTGATATGCTCCAAGGAAATAAATAAATATTTGATTTGATTTGATTTAGTTGTTCATGAATAGACAAACTATATATACGGTAAGCTTAGACCCTGCATGCCTCTATGCATGGGCGCCGACTCTGCGAGGCCCGTGAGGGCTCAGCACCACCAGAAATTGGCCATGCGAGGCCCTCCTATGCATGGGCACCACCATGGGCGCCGACTCTGCGAGGCCCGTGAGGGCTCAGCACCACCAGAAATTGGCCATGCGAGGCCCTAGGCCTCCTATGCATGGGCACCACCTGAAATCAGTCGGCAAGATGTGCTTTTAAGATATTTTTTCTCTGTTGGGATTGCTTTCCAACTTTAGTATACTTTTTTAAATCTCAGTTACTTTACCTTATAATTTCTCCAGTTTTATCCCATCTGGTAGCCTGAACTCCATTGGTCCTAAGCCGATCAGCGAATGCGAGGAAACCCCGATATCCTGCTTATTCGATCCGCGTCCGTTATTTTTTTTTATTACGGACGAAGGCGACGATTTTAATGACATTGTTTCTTTAGGTCTATATTTTATACATGCTCAATGGTGTTCTTCAGTGCTCGAGAGTCACCTCCCAGCATCATAAAAGCGGGATATTGTTTTGTCTTTAAAAACTACTTGAAATATTATTTGAAAAACTATTCCACAGTGTTAATATTGGCTCCCTAAACAGTGGCTAATTGTCTGATTTCTTGTGCAAAATTTGAGTAGCCTATGTTGACCTAATTGAGGGAGAGTGCTCCAAGACGCCCATGAAAACGAAGATTGGGCTTTTCTTCTGTGTGGATTCCAAGAGAAATTGGCTACATCAAACACAAAGAATGATCAAAAAAATTTAAATTGGGGAGAACATTATTTTATTGAAGTTTTAAATCATGTCTTTATGCAATGAGATAATAGGAAATTTTGACAAGGAGTCATGACGTGAAAATGATAGCATAGGGTTCTACCGTTGCAGTGTGACAATAAAAAATTCGAAAATGGAGAAGAGCACATCCCGTTCCCAACCCGGCCGGCAA
>CAMAOG010000108.1:0-44708 GCA_945859605.1 Lumbricus rubellus | reverse complement strand
AAAAAAACAAGACAAGGACAAGGACAAGGACAAGGACAAGGACAAGGACAAGGACAAGGACAAGGACAAGGACAAGGACAAGGACAAGGACAAGGACAAGGACAAGGACAAGGACAAGGACAAGGACAAGGACAAGGACAAGGACAAGGACAAGGACAAGGACAAGGACAAGGACAAGGACAAGGACAAGGACAAGGACAAGGACAAGGACAAGGACAAGGACAAGGACAAGGACAAGGACAAGGACAAGGACAAGGACAAGGACAAGGACAAGGACAAGGACAAGGACAAGGACAAGGACAAGGACAAGGACAAGGACAAGGACAAGGACAAGGACAAGGACAAGGACAAGGACAAGGACAAGGACAAGGACAAGGACAAGGACAAGGACAAGGACAAGGACAAGGACAAGGACAAGGACAAGGACAAGGACAAGGACAAGGACAAGGACAAGGACAAGGACAAGGACAAGGACAAGGACAAGGACAAGGACAAGGACAAGGACAAGGACAAGGACAAGGACAAGGACAAGGACAAGGACAAGGACAAGGACAAGGACAAGGACAAGGACAAGGACAAGGACAAGGACAAGGACAAGGACAAGGACAAGGACAAGGACAAGGACAAGGACAAGGACAAGGACAAGGACAAGGACAAGGACAAGGACAAGGACAAGGACAAGGACAAGGACAAGGACAAGGACAAGGACAAGGACAAGGACAAGGACAAGGACAAGGACAAGGACAAGGACAAGGACAAGGACAAGGACAAGGACAAGGACAAGGACAAGGACAAGGACAAGGACAAGGACAAGGACAAGGACAAGGACAAGGACAAGGACAAGGACAAGGACAAGGACAAGGACAAGGACAAGGACAAGGACAAGGACAAGGACAAGGACAAGGACAAGGACAAGGACAAGGACAAGGACAAGGACAAGACAAGGACAAGGACAAGGACAAGGACAAGGACAAGGACAAGGACAAGGACAAGGACAAGGACAAGGACAAGGCGCTCTCGCCGAGGGGAGGAGCGAGAGCGAGGAGCAAGAGCAAGTTGCTCTTGCACCCGCTCTCGCCGAGGGGAGGAGCGAGAGCGAGGAGCAAGAGCAAGTTGCTCTTGCACCCGCTCTCGCCGAGGGGAGGAGCGAGAGCGAGGAGCAAGAGCAAGTTGCTCTTGCACCCGCTCTCGCCGAGGGGAGGAGCGAGAGCGAGGAGCAAGAGCAAGTTGCTCTTGCACCCGCTCTCGCCGAGGGGAGGAGCGAGAGCGAGGAGCAAGAGCAAGTTGCTCTTGCACCCGCTCTCGCCGAGGGGAGGAGCGAGAGCGAGGAGCAAGAGCAAGTTGCTCTTGCACCCGCTCTCGCCGAGGGGAGGAGCGAGAGCGAGGAGCAAGAGCAAGTTGCTCTTGCACCCGCTCTCGCCGAGGGGAGGAGCGAGAGCGAGGAGCAAGAGCAAGTTGCTCTTGCACCCGCTCTCGCCGAGGGGAGGAGCGAGAGCGAGGAGCAAGAGCAAGTTGCTCTTGCACCCGCTCTCGCCGAGGGGAGGAGCGAGAGCGAGGAGCAAGAGCAAGTTGCTCTTGCACCCGCTCTCGCCGAGGGGAGGAGCGAGAGCGAGGAGCAAGAGCAAGTTGCTCTTGCACCCGCTCTCGCCGAGGGGAGGAGCGAGAGCGAGGAGCAAGAGCAAGTTGCTCTTGCACCCGCTCTCGCCGAGGGGAGGAGCGAGAGCGAGGAGCAAGAGCAAGTTGCTCTTGCACCCGCTCTCGCCGAGGGGAGGAGCGAGAGCGAGCAAGAGCAAGTTGCTCTTGCACCCGCTCTCGCCGAGGGGAGGAGCGAGAGCGAGGAGCAAGAGCAACGTTAAAAATTAAAACAAAAGTAAAATTGTAAAAAGTAAAAATGCAAAAATTTAAATAATCAAAAATGAAATTGAAAGATTATATGAAAGGAAGGCGGTGAATGAAATTAAGCGAGGAGCAAGAGCAAGTTTTACACGCAGAATCCTAGAAAATGAGGGCGCTAATTTTTCACGCCGAAACAGAGAATTTAAGGGCGCTAATTTTTCACGCCGAAACAGAGAATTTGAGGGCGCTAATTTTATACGCCCAAACCGAGAAAATGAAGGCGCTAATTTTATACGATTAAACTGAGGAAACAACAACAACAGCAACAGCAACAACAGCAAAAACAACAATCTTCTAAGCGTCGTAAATTATTCGCTCGTTCCAGTATTTTTTTCATCAATCCAACTTCTAGTTAGGCAGGAATAAGTTGGTGTCATCATTCCTGCTTTTATTTCGGCAACAATTATTTTTCATCAATACAACTTCTATTCAATTAAAATTTATTGTTTATCAATGCAGCTTCAACGATGCTGGTTTTTTTCGGCTGGTAATAGGTCTGCTCAGTAATTTTCAAATATATAGTTACCAAGATGCTTATTGTGTTTTTCCTCTGGTTCCTTTGCCTCGATTCGATCACTACTATCTTACATGTGGAGCCTGTGTGCCAAACGCCAATGTACCGTACGCGAACGATATTATCACTGACACAAAGCTTCTTTTGTAGTCGCTAGGCGGCGCCACGTCACCATACTAGGCGATAATATCGAATAAATATTATCATTAAGGACACAAAAACGGGGAAACAACGGTAGTACATTGGATAATGGACAGGCGCGCAGACGAAGAGGACCCAGGATCGAACCAGGTAAAAGGAAAAAAAAATAAAAAAACAAGGACAAGGACAAGGACAAGGACAAGGACAAGGACAAGGACACGGACAAGGACAAGGACAAGGACAAGGACAAGGACAAGGACAAGGACAAGGACAAGGACAAGGACAAGGACAAGGACAAGGACAAGGACAAGGACAAGGACAAGGACAAGGACAAGGACAAGGACAAGGACAAGGACAAGGACAAGGACAAGGACAAGGACAAGGACAAGGACAAGGACAAGGACAAGGACAAGGACAAGGACAAGGACAAGGACAAGGACAAGGACAAGGACAAGGCGCTCTCGCCGAGGGGAGGAGCGAGAGCGAGGAGCAAGAGCAAGTTGCTCTTGCACCCGCTCTCGCCGAGGGGAGGAGCGAGAGCGAGGAGCAAGAGCAAGTTGCTCTTGCACCCGCTCTCGCCGAGGGGAGGAGCGAGAGCGAGGAGCAAGAGCAAGTTGCTCTTGCACCCGCTCTCGCCGAGGGGAGGAGCGAGAGCGAGGAGCAAGAGCAAGTTGCTCTTGCACCCGCTCTCGCCGAGGGGAGGAGCGAGAGCGAGGAGCAAGAGCAAGTTGCTCTTGCACCCGCTCTCGCCGAGGGGAGGAGCGAGAGCGAGGAGCAAGAGCAAGTTGCTCTTGCACCCGCTCTCGCCGAGGGGAGGAGCGAGAGCGAGGAGCAAGAGCAAGTTGCTCTTGCACCCGCTCTCGCCGAGGGGAGGAGCGAGAGCGAGGAGCAAGAGCAAGTTGCTCTTGCACCCGCTCTCGCCGAGGGGAGGAGCGAGAGCGAGGAGCAAGAGCAAGTTGCTCTTGCACCCGCTCTCGCCGAGGGGAGGAGCGAGAGCGAGGAGCAAGAGCAAGTTGCTCTTGCACCCGCTCTCGCCGAGGGGAGGAGCGAGAGCGAGGAGCAAGAGCAAGTTGCTCTTGCACCCGCTCTCGCCGAGGGGAGGAGCGAGAGCGAGGAGCAAGAGCAAGTTGCTCTTGCACCCGCTCTCGCCGAGGGGAGGAGCGAGAGCGAGGAGCAAGAGCAAGTTGCTCTTGCACCCGCTCTCGCCGAGGGGAGGAGCGAGAGCGAGGAGCAAGAGCAAGTTGCTCTTGCACCCGCTCTCGCCGAGGGGAGGAGCGAGAGCGAGGAGCAAGAGCAACGTTAAAAATTAAAACAAAAGTAAAATTGTAAAAAGTAAAAATGCAAAAATTTAAATAATCAAAAATGAAATTGAAAGATTATATGAAAGGAAGGCGGTGAATGAAATTAAGCGAGGAGCAAGAGCAAGTTTTACACGCAGAATCCTAGAAAATGAGGGCGCTAATTTTTCACGCCGAAACAGAGAATTTAAGGGCGCTAATTTTTCACGCCGAAACAGAGAATTTGAGGGCGCTAATTTTATACGCCCAAACCGAGAAAATGAAGGCGCTAATTTTATACGATTAAACTGAGGAAACAACAACAACAGCAACAGCAACAACAGCAAAAACAACAATCTTCTAAGCGTCGTAAATTATTCGCTCGTTCCAGTATTTTTTTCATCAATCCAACTTCTAGTTAGGCAGGAATAAGTTGGTGTCATCATTCCTGCTTTTATTTCGGCAACAATTATTTTTCATCAATACAACTTCTATTCAATTAAAATTTATTGTTTATCAATGCAGCTTCAACGATGCTGGTTTTTTTCGGCTGGTAATAGGTCTGCTCAGTAATTTTCAAATATATAGTTACCAAGATGCTTATTGTGTTTTTCCTCTGGTTCCTTTGCCTCGATTCGATCACTACTATCTTACATGTGGAGCCTGTGTGCCAAACGCCAATGTACCGTACGCGAACGATATTATCACTGACACAAAGCTTCTTTTGTAGTCGCTAGGCGGCGCCACGTCACCATACTAGGCGATAATATCGAATAAATATTATCATTAAGGACACAAAAACGGGGAAACAACGGTAGTACATTGGATAATGGACAGGCGCGCAGACGAAGAGGACCCAGGATCGAACCAGGTAAAAGGAAAAAAAAATAAAAAAACAAGGACAAGGACAAGGACAAGGACAAGGACAAGGACAAGGACAAGGACAAGGACAAGGACAAGGACAAGGACAAGGACAAGGACAAGGACAAGGACAAGGACAAGGACAAGGACAAGGACAAGGACAAGGACAAGGACAAGGACAAGGACAAGGACAAGGACAAGGACAAGGACAAGGACAAGGACAAGGACAAGGACAAGGACAAGGACAAGGACAAGGACAAGGACAAGGACAAGGACAAGGACAAGGACAAGGACAAGGACAAGGACAAGGACAAGGACAAGGACAAGGACAAGGACAAGGACAAGGACAAGGACAAGGACAAGGACAAGGACAAGGACAAGGACAAGGACAAGGACAAGGACAAGGACAAGGACAAGGACAAGGACAAGGACAAGGACAAGGACAAGGACAAGGACAAGGACAAGGACAAGGACAAGGACAAGGACAAGGACAAGGACAAGGACAAGGACAAGGACAAGGACAAGGACAAGGACAAGGACAAGGACAAGGACAAGGACAAGGACAAGGACAAGGACAAGGACAAGGACAAGGACAAGGACAAGGACAAGGACAAGGACAAGGACAAGGACAAGGACAAGGACAAGGACAAGGACAAGGACAAGGACAAGGACAAGGACAAGGACAAGGACAAGGACAAGGACAAGGACAAGGACAAGGACAAGGACAAGGACAAGGACAAGGACAAGGACAAGGACAAGGACAAGGACAAGGACAAGGACAAGGACAAGGACAAGGACAAGGACAAGGACAAGGACAAGGACAAGGACAAGGACAAGGACAAGGACAAGGACAAGGACAAGGACAAGGACAAGGACAAGGACAAGGACAAGGACAAGGACAAGGACAAGGACAAGGACAAGGACAAGGACAAGGACAAGGACAAGGACAAGGACAAGGACAAGGACAAGGACAAGGACAAGGACAAGGACAAGGACAAGGACAAGGACAAGGACAAGGACAAGGACAAGGACAAGGACAAGGACAAGGACAAGGACAAGGACAAGGACAAGGACAAGGACAAGGACAAGGACAAGGACAAGGACAAGGACAAGGACAAGGCGCTCTCGCCGAGGGGAGGAGCGAGAGCGAGGAGCAAGAGCAAGTTGCTCTTGCACCCGCTCTCGCCGAGGGGAGGAGCGAGAGCGAGGAGCAAGAGCAAGTTGCTCTTGCACCCGCTCTCGCCGAGGGGAGGAGCGAGAGCGAGGAGCAAGAGCAAGTTGCTCTTGCACCCGCTCTCGCCGAGGGGAGGAGCGAGAGCGAGGAGCAAGAGCAAGTTGCTCTTGCACCCGCTCTCGCCGAGGGGAGGAGCGAGAGCGAGGAGCAAGAGCAAGTTGCTCTTGCACCCGCTCTCGCCGAGGGGAGGAGCGAGAGCGAGGAGCAAGAGCAAGTTGCTCTTGCACCCGCTCTCGCCGAGGGGAGGAGCGAGAGCGAGGAGCAAGAGCAAGTTGCTCTTGCACCCGCTCTCGCCGAGGGGAGGAGCGAGAGCGAGGAGCAAGAGCAAGTTGCTCTTGCACCCGCTCTCGCCGAGGGGAGGAGCGAGAGCGAGGAGCAAGAGCAAGTTGCTCTTGCACCCGCTCTCGCCGAGGGGAGGAGCGAGAGCGAGGAGCAAGAGCAAGTTGCTCTTGCACCCGCTCTCGCCGAGGGGAGGAGCGAGAGCGAGGAGCAAGAGCAAGTTGCTCTTGCACCCGCTCTCGCCGAGGGGAGGAGCGAGAGCGAGGAGCAAGAGCAAGTTGCTCTTGCACCCGCTCTCGCCGAGGGGAGGAGCGAGAGCGAGGAGCAAGAGCAAGTTGCTCTTGCACCCGCTCTCGCCGAGGGGAGGAGCGAGAGCGAGGAGCAAGAGCAAGTTGCTCTTGCACCCGCTCTCGCCGAGGGGAGGAGCGAGAGCGAGGAGCAAGAGCAAGTTGCTCTTGCACCCGCTCTCGCCGAGGGGAGGAGCGAGAGCGAGGAGCAAGAGCAACGTTAAAAATTAAAACAAAAGTAAAATTGTAAAAAGTAAAAATGCAAAAATTTAAATAATCAAAAATGAAATTGAAAGATTATATGAAAGGAAGGCGGTGAATGAAATTAAGCGAGGAGCAAGAGCAAGTTTTACACGCAGAATCCTAGAAAATGAGGGCGCTAATTTTTCACGCCGAAACAGAGAATTTAAGGGCGCTAATTTTTCACGCCGAAACAGAGAATTTGAGGGCGCTAATTTTATACGCCCAAACCGAGAAAATGAAGGCGCTAATTTTATACGATTAAACTGAGGAAACAACAACAACAGCAACAGCAACAACAGCAAAAACAACAATCTTCTAAGCGTCGTAAATTATTCGCTCGTTCCAGTATTTTTTTCATCAATCCAACTTCTAGTTAGGCAGGAATAAGTTGGTGTCATCATTCCTGCTTTTATTTCGGCAACAATTATTTTTCATCAATACAACTTCTATTCAATTAAAATTTATTGTTTATCAATGCAGCTTCAACGATGCTGGTTTTTTTCGGCTGGTAATAGGTCTGCTCAGTAATTTTCAAATATATAGTTACCAAGATGCTTATTGTGTTTTTCCTCTGGTTCCTTTGCCTCGATTCGATCACTACTATCTTACATGTGGAGCCTGTGTGCCAAACGCCAATGTACCGTACGCGAACGATATTATCACTGACACAAAGCTTCTTTTGTAGTCGCTAGGCGGCGCCACGTCACCATACTAGGCGATAATATCGAATAAATATTATCATTAAGGACACAAAAACGGGGAAACAACGGTAGTACATTGGATAATGGACAGGCGCGCAGACGAAGAGGACCCAGGATCGAACCAGGTAAAAGGAAAAAAAAATAAAAAAACAAGGACAAGGACAAGGACAAGGACAAGGACAAGGACAAGGACAAGGACAAGGACAAGGACAAGGACAAGGACAAGGACAAGGACAAGGACAAGGACAAGGACAAGGACAAGGACAAGGACAAGGACAAGGACAAGGACAAGGACAAGGACAAGGACAAGGACAAGGACAAGGACAAGGACAAGGACAAGGACAAGGACAAGGACAAGGACAAGGACAAGGACAAGGACAAGGACAAGGACAAGGACAAGGACAAGGACAAGGACAAGGACAAGGACAAGGACAAGGACAAGGACAAGGACAAGGACAAGGACAAGGACAAGGACAAGGACAAGGACAAGGACAAGGACAAGGACAAGGACAAGGACAAGGACAAGGACAAGGACAAGGACAAGGACAAGGACAAGGACAAGGACAAGGACAAGGACAAGGACAAGGACAAGGACAAGGACAAGGACAAGGACAAGGACAAGGACAAGGACAAGGACAAGGACAAGGACAAGGACAAGGACAAGGACAAGGACAAGGACAAGGACAAGGACAAGGACAAGGACAAGGACAAGGACAAGGACAAGGACAAGGACAAGGACAAGGACAAGGACAAGGACAAGGACAAGGACAAGGACAAGGACAAGGACAAGGACAAGGACAAGGACAAGGACAAGGACAAGGACAAGGACAAGGACAAGGACAAGGACAAGGACAAGGACAAGGACAAGGACAAGGACAAGGACAAGGACAAGGACAAGGACAAGGACAAGGACAAGGACAAGGACAAGGACAAGGACAAGGACAAGGACAAGGACAAGGACAAGGACAAGGACAAGGACAAGGACAAGGACAAGGACAAGGACAAGGACAAGGACAAGGACAAGGACAAGGACAAGGACAAGGACAAGGACAAGGACAAGGACAAGGACAAGGACAAGGACAAGGACAAGGACAAGGACAAGGACAAGGACAAGGACAAGGACAAGGACAAGGACAAGGACAAGGACAAGGACAAGGACAAGGACAAGGACAAGGACAAGGACAAGGACAAGGACAAGGACAAGGACAAGGACAAGGACAAGGACAAGGACAAGGACAAGGACAAGGACAAGGACAAGGACAAGGACAAGGACAAGGACAAGGACAAGGACAAGGACAAGGACAAGGACAAGGACAAGGACAAGGACAAGGACAAGGACAAGGACAAGGACAAGGACAAGGACAAGGACAAGGACAAGGACAAGGACAAGGACAAGGACAAGGCGCTCTCGCCGAGGGGAGGAGCGAGAGCGAGGAGCAAGAGCAAGTTGCTCTTGCACCCGCTCTCGCCGAGGGGAGGAGCGAGAGCGAGGAGCAAGAGCAAGTTGCTCTTGCACCCGCTCTCGCCGAGGGGAGGAGCGAGAGCGAGGAGCAAGAGCAAGTTGCTCTTGCACCCGCTCTCGCCGAGGGGAGGAGCGAGAGCGAGGAGCAAGAGCAAGTTGCTCTTGCACCCGCTCTCGCCGAGGGGAGGAGCGAGAGCGAGGAGCAAGAGCAAGTTGCTCTTGCACCCGCTCTCGCCGAGGGGAGGCGCGAGAGCGAGGAGCAAGAGCAAGTTGCTCTTGCACCCGCTCTCGCCGAGGGGAGGAGCGAGAGCGAGGAGCAAGAGCAAGTTGCTCTTGCACCCGCTCTCGCCGAGGGGAGGAGCGAGAGCGAGGAGCAAGAGCAAGTTGCTCTTGCACCCGCTCTCGCCGAGGGGAGGAGCGAGAGCGAGGAGCAAGAGCAAGTTGCTCTTGCACCCGCTCTCGCCGAGGGGAGGAGCGAGAGCGAGGAGCAAGAGCAAGTTGCTCTTGCACCCGCTCTCGCCGAGGGGAGGAGCGAGAGCGAGGAGCAAGAGCAAGTTGCTCTTGCACCCGCTCTCGCCGAGGGGAGGAGCGAGAGCGAGGAGCAAGAGCAAGTTGCTCTTGCACCCGCTCTCGCCGAGGGGAGGAGCGAGAGCGAGGAGCAAGAGCAAGTTGCTCTTGCACCCGCTCTCGCCGAGGGGAGGAGCGAGAGCGAGGAGCAAGAGCAAGTTGCTCTTGCACCCGCTCTCGCCGAGGGGAGGAGCGAGAGCGAGGAGCAAGAGCAAGTTGCTCTTGCACCCGCTCTCGCCGAGGGGAGGAGCAAGAGCGAGGAGCAAGAGCAAGTTGCTCTTGCACCCGCTCTCGCCGAGGGGAGGAGCGAGAGCGAGGAGCAAGAGCAAGTTGCTCTTGCACCCGCTCTCGCCGAGGGGAGGAGCGAGAGCGAGGAGCAAGAGCAAGTTGCTCTTGCACCCGCTCTCGCCGAGGGGAGGCGCGAGAGCGAGGAGCAAGAGCAAGTTGCTCTTGCACCCGCTCTCGCCGAGGGGAGGAGCGAGAGCGAGGAGCAAGAGCAAGTTGCTCTTGCACCCGCTCTCGCCGAGGGGAGGAGCGAGAGCGAGGAGCAAGAGCAAGTTGCTCTTGCACCCGCTCTCGCCGAGGGGAGGAGCGAGAGCGAGGAGCAAGAGCAAGTTGCTCTTGCACCCGCTCTCGCCGAGGGGAGGAGCGAGAGCGAGGAGCAAGAGCAAGTTGCTCTTGCACCCGCTCTCGCCGAGGGGAGGAGCGAGAGCGAGGAGCAAGAGCAAGTTGCTCTTGCACCCGCTCTCGCCGAGGGGAGGAGCGAGAGCGAGGAGCAAGAGCAAGTTGCTCTTGCACCCGCTCTCGCCGAGGGGAGGAGCGAGAGCGAGGAGCAAGAGCAAGTTGCTCTTGCACCCGCTCTCGCCGAGGGGAGGAGCGAGAGCGAGGAGCAAGAGCAAGTTGCTCTTGCACCCGCTCTCGCCGAGGGGAGGAGCGAGAGCGAGGAGCAAGAGCAAGTTGCTCTTGCACCCGCTCTCGCCGAGGGGAGGAGCGAGAGCGAGGAGCAAGAGCAAGTTGCTCTTGCACCCGCTCTCGCCGAGGGGAGGAGCGAGAGCGAGGAGCAAGAGCAAGTTGCTCTTGCACCCGCTCTCGCCGAGGGGAGGAGCGAGAGCGAGGAGCAAGAGCAAGTTGCTCTTGCACCCGCTCTCGCCGAGGGGAGGAGCGAGAGCGAGGAGCAAGAGCAAGTTGCTCTTGCACCCGCTCTCGCCGAGGGGAGGAGCGAGAGCGAGGAGCAAGAGCAAGTTGCTCTTGCACCCGCTCTCGCCGAGGGGAGGAGCGAGAGCGAGGAGCAAGAGCAAGTTGCTCTTGCACCCGCTCTCGCCGAGGGGAGGAGCGAGAGCGAGGAGCAAGAGCAAGTTGCTCTTGCACCCGCTCTCGCCGAGGGGAGGAGCGAGAGCGAGGAGCAAGAGCAAGTTGCTCTTGCACCCGCTCTCGCCGAGGGGAGGAGCGAGAGCGAGGAGCAAGAGCAAGTGAGAGCGGGTGCAAGAGCAACGTTAAAAATTAAAACAAAAGTAAAATTGTAAAAAGTAAAAATGCAAAAATTTAAATAATCAAAAATGAAATTGAAAGATTATATGAAAGGAAGGCGGTGAATGAAATTAAGCGAGGAGCAAGAGCAAGTTTTACACGCAGAATCCTAGAAAATGAGGGCGCTAATTTTTCACGCCGAAACAGAGAATTTAAGGGCGCTAATTTTTCACGCCGAAACAGAGAATTTGAGGGCGCTAATTTTATACGCCCAAACCGAGAAAATGAAGGCGCTAATTTTATACGATTAAACTGAGGAAACAACAACAACAGCAACAGCAACAACAGCAAAAACAACAATCTTCTAAGCGTCGTAAATTATTCGCTCGTTCCAGTATTTTTTTCATCAATCCAACTTCTAGTTAGGCAGGAATAAGTTGGTGTCATCATTCCTGCTTTTATTTCGGCAACAATTATTTTTCATCAATACAACTTCTATTCAATTAAAATTTATTGTTTATCAATGCAGCTTCAACGATGCTGGTTTTTTTCGGCTGGTAATAGGTCTGCTCAGTAATTTTCAAATATATAGTTACCAAGATGCTTATTGTGTTTTTCCTCTGGTTCCTTTGCCTCGATTCGATCACTACTATCTTACATGTGGAGCCTGTGTGCCAAACGCCAATGTACCGTACGCGAACGATATTATCACTGACACAAAGCTTCTTTTGTAGTCGCTAGGCGGCGCCACGTCACCATACTAGGCGATAATATCGAATAAATATTATCATTAAGGACACAAAAACGGGGAAACAACGGTAGTACATTGGATAATGGACAGGCGCGCAGACGAAGAGGACCCAGGATCGAACCAGGTAAAAGGAAAAAAAATAAAAAAACAAGGACAAGGACAAGGACAAGGACAAGGACAAGGACAAGGACAAGGACAAGGACAAGGACAAGGACAAGGACAAGGACAAGGACAAGGACAAGGACAAGGACAAGGACAAGGACAAGGACAAGGACAAGGACAAGGACAAGGACAAGGACAAGGACAAGGACAAGGACAAGGACAAGGACAAGGACAAGGACAAGGACAAGGACAAGGACAAGGACAAGGACAAGGACAAGGACAAGGACAAGGACAAGGACAAGGACAAGGACAAGGACAAGGACAAGGACAAGGACAAGGACAAGGACAAGGACAAGGACAAGGACAAGGACAAGGACAAGGACAAGGACAAGGACAAGGACAAGGACAAGGACAAGGACAAGGACAAGGACAAGGACAAGGACAAGGACAAGGACAAGGACAAGGACAAGGACAAGGACAAGGACAAGGACAAGGACAAGGACAAGGACAAGGACAAGGACAAGGACAAGGACAAGGACAAGGACAAGGACAAGGACAAGGACAAGGACAAGGACAAGGACAAGGACAAGGACAAGGACAAGGACAAGGACAAGGACAAGGACAAGGACAAGGACAAGGACAAGGACAAGGACAAGGACAAGGACAAGGACAAGGACAAGGACAAGGACAAGGACAAGGACAAGGACAAGGACAAGGACAAGGACAAGGACAAGGACAAGGACAAGGACAAGGACAAGGACAAGGACAAGGACAAGGACAAGGACAAGGACAAGGACAAGGACAAGGACAAGGACAAGGACAAGGACAAGGACAAGGACAAGGACAAGGACAAGGACAAGGACAAGGACAAGGACAAGGACAAGGACAAGGACAAGGACAAGGACAAGGACAAGGACAAGGACAAGGACAAGGACAAGGACAAGGACAAGGACAAGGACAAGGACAAGGACAAGGACAAGGACAAGGACAAGGACAAGGACAAGGACAAGGACAAGGACAAGGACAAGGACAAGGACAAGGACAAGGACAAGGACAAGGACAAGGACAAGGACAAGGACAAGGACAAGGACAAGGACAAGGCGCTCTCGCCGAGGGGAGGAGCGAGAGCGAGGAGCAAGAGCAAGTTGCTCTTGCACCCGCTCTCGCCGAGGGGAGGAGCGAGAGCGAGGAGCAAGAGCAAGTTGCTCTTGCACCCGCTCTCGCCGAGGGGAGGAGCGAGAGCGAGGAGCAAGAGCAAGTTGCTCTTGCACCCGCTCTCGCCGAGGGGAGGAGCGAGAGCGAGGAGCAAGAGCAAGTTGCTCTTGCACCCGCTCTCGCCGAGGGGAGGAGCGAGAGCGAGGAGCAAGAGCAAGTTGCTCTTGCACCCGCTCTCGCCGAGGGGAGGAGCGAGAGCGAGGAGCAAGAGCAAGTTGCTCTTGCACCCGCTCTCGCCGAGGGGAGGAGCGAGAGCGAGGAGCAAGAGCAAGTTGCTCTTGCACCCGCTCTCGCCGAGGGGAGGAGCGAGAGCGAGGAGCAAGAGCAAGTTGCTCTTGCACCCGCTCTCGCCGAGGGGAGGAGCGAGAGCGAGGAGCAAGAGCAAGTTGCTCTTGCACCCGCTCTCGCCGAGGGGAGGAGCGAGAGCGAGGAGCAAGAGCAAGTTGCTCTTGCACCCGCTCTCGCCGAGGGGAGGAGCGAGAGCGAGGAGCAAGAGCAAGTTGCTCTTGCACCCGCTCTCGCCGAGGGGAGGAGCGAGAGCGAGGAGCAAGAGCAAGTTGCTCTTGCACCCGCTCTCGCCGAGGGGAGGAGCGAGAGCGAGGAGCAAGAGCAAGTTGCTCTTGCACCCGCTCTCGCCGAGGGGAGGAGCGAGAGCGAGGAGCAAGAGCAAGTTGCTCTTGCACCCGCTCTCGCCGAGGGGAGGAGCGAGAGCGAGGAGCAAGAGCAAGTTGCTCTTGCACCCGCTCTCGCCGAGGGGAGGAGCGAGAGCGAGGAGCAAGAGCAAGTTGCTCTTGCACCCGCTCTCGCCGAGGGGAGGAGCGAGAGCGAGGAGCAAGAGCAAGTTGCTCTTGCACCCGCTCTCGCCGAGGGGAGGAGCGAGAGCGAGGAGCAAGAGCAAGTTGCTCTTGCACCCGCTCTCGCCGAGGGGAGGAGCGAGAGCGAGGAGCAAGAGCAAGTTGCTCTTGCACCCGCTCTCGCCGAGGGGAGGAGCGAGAGCGAGGAGCAAGAGCAAGTTGCTCTTGCACCCGCTCTCGCCGAGGGGAGGAGCGAGAGCGAGGAGCAAGAGCAAGTTGCTCTTGCACCCGCTCTCGCCGAGGGGAGGAGCGAGAGCGAGGAGCAAGAGCAAGTTGCTCTTGCACCCGCTCTCGCCGAGGGGAGGAGCGAGAGCGAGGAGCAAGAGCAAGTTGCTCTTGCACCCGCTCTCGCCGAGGGGAGGAGCGAGAGCGAGGAGCAAGAGCAAGTTGCTCTTGCACCCGCTCTCGCCGAGGGGAGGAGCGAGAGCGAGGAGCAAGAGCAACGTTAAAAATTAAAACAAAAGTAAAATTGTAAAAAGTAAAAATGCAAAAATTTAAATAATCAAAAATGAAATTGAAAGATTATATGAAAGGAAGGCGGTGAATGAAATTAAGCGAGGAGCAAGAGCAAGTTTTACACGCAGAATCCTAGAAAATGAGGGCGCTAATTTTTCACGCCGAAACAGAGAATTTAAGGGCGCTAATTTTTCACGCCGAAACAGAGAATTTGAGGGCGCTAATTTTATACGCCCAAACCGAGAAAATGAAGGCGCTAATTTTATACGATTAAACTGAGGAAACAACAACAACAGCAACAGCAACAACAGCAAAAACAACAATCTTCTAAGCGTCGTAAATTATTCGCTCGTTCCAGTATTTTTTTCATCAATCCAACTTCTAGTTAGGCAGGAATAAGTTGGTGTCATCATTCCTGCTTTTATTTCGGCAACAATTATTTTTCATCAATACAACTTCTATTCAATTAAAATTTATTGTTTATCAATGCAGCTTCAACGATGCTGGTTTTTTTCGGCTGGTAATAGGTCTGCTCAGTAATTTTCAAATATATAGTTACCAAGATGCTTATTGTGTTTTTCCTCTGGTTCCTTTGCCTCGATTCGATCACTACTATCTTACATGTGGAGCCTGTGTGCCAAACGCCAATGTACCGTACGCGAACGATATTATCACTGACACAAAGCTTCTT
This sequence comes from Lumbricus rubellus, assembly GCA_945859605.1. Taxonomy (NCBI): domain Eukaryota; kingdom Metazoa; phylum Annelida; class Clitellata; order Crassiclitellata; family Lumbricidae; genus Lumbricus; species Lumbricus rubellus. The sequence goes on along the minus strand of CAMAOG010000108.1, from coordinate 29,710 downwards.
TTGTAGTCGCTAGGCGGCGCCACGTCACCATACTAGGCGATAATATCGAATAAATATTATCATTAAGGACACAAAAACGGGGAAACAACGGTAGTACATTGGATAATGGACAGGCGCGCAGACGAAGAGGACCCAGGATCGAACCAGGTAAAAGGAAAAAAAATAAAAAAACAAGGACAAGGACAAGGACAAGGACAAGGACAAGGACAAGGACAAGGACAAGGACAAGGACAAGGACAAGGACAAGGACAAGGACAAGGACAAGGACAAGGACAAGGACAAGGACAAGGACAAGGACAAGGACAAGGACAAGGACAAGGACAAGGACAAGGACAAGGACAAGGACAAGGACAAGGACAAGGACAAGGACAAGGACAAGGACAAGGACAAGGACAAGGACAAGGACAAGGACAAGGACAAGGACAAGGACAAGGACAAGGACAAGGACAAGGACAAGGACAAGGACAAGGACAAGGACAAGGACAAGGACAAGGACAAGGACAAGGACAAGGACAAGGACAAGGACAAGGACAAGGACAAGGACAAGGACAAGGACAAGGACAAGGACAAGGACAAGGACAAGGACAAGGACAAGGACAAGGACAAGGACAAGGACAAGGACAAGGACAAGGACAAGGACAAGGACAAGGACAAGGACAAGGACAAGGCGCTCTCGCCGAGGGGAGGAGCGAGAGCGAGGAGCAAGAGCAAGTTGCTCTTGCACCCGCTCTCGCCGAGGGGAGGAGCGAGAGCGAGGAGCAAGAGCAAGTTGCTCTTGCACCCGCTCTCGCCGAGGGGAGGAGCGAGAGCGAGGAGCAAGAGCAAGTTGCTCTTGCACCCGCTCTCGCCGAGGGGAGGAGCGAGAGCGAGGAGCAAGAGCAAGTTGCTCTTGCACCCGCTCTCGCCGAGGGGAGGAGCGAGAGCGAGGAGCAAGAGCAAGTTGCTCTTGCACCCGCTCTCGCCGAGGGGAGGAGCGAGAGCGAGGAGCAAGAGCAAGTTGCTCTTGCACCCGCTCTCGCCGAGGGGAGGAGCGAGAGCGAGGAGCAAGAGCAAGTTGCTCTTGCACCCGCTCTCGCCGAGGGGAGGAGCGAGAGCGAGGAGCAAGAGCAAGTTGCTCTTGCACCCGCTCTCGCCGAGGGGAGGAGCGAGAGCGAGGAGCAAGAGCAAGTTGCTCTTGCACCCGCTCTCGCCGAGGGGAGGAGCGAGAGCGAGGAGCAAGAGCAAGTTGCTCTTGCACCCGCTCTCGCCGAGGGGAGGAGCGAGAGCGAGGAGCAAGAGCAAGTTGCTCTTGCACCCGCTCTCGCCGAGGGGAGGAGCGAGAGCGAGGAGCAAGAGCAAGTTGCTCTTGCACCCGCTCTCGCCGAGGGGAGGAGCGAGAGCGAGGAGCAAGAGCAAGTTGCTCTTGCACCCGCTCTCGCCGAGGGGAGGAGCGAGAGCGAGGAGCAAGAGCAAGTTGCTCTTGCACCCGCTCTCGCCGAGGGGAGGAGCGAGAGCGAGGAGCAAGAGCAAGTTGCTCTTGCACCCGCTCTCGCCGAGGGGAGGAGCGAGAGCGAGGAGCAAGAGCAAGTTGCTCTTGCACCCGCTCTCGCCGAGGGGAGGAGCGAGAGCGAGGAGCAAGAGCAAGTTGCTCTTGCACCCGCTCTCGCCGAGGGGAGGAGCGAGAGCGAGGAGCAAGAGCAAGTTGCTCTTGCACCCGCTCTCGCCGAGGGGAGGAGCGAGAGCGAGGAGCAAGAGCAAGTTGCTCTTGCACCCGCTCTCGCCGAGGGGAGGAGCGAGAGCGAGGAGCAAGAGCAAGTTGCTCTTGCACCCGCTCTCGCCGAGGGGAGGAGCGAGAGCGAGGAGCAAGAGCAAGTTGCTCTTGCACCCGCTCTCGCCGAGGGGAGGAGCGAGAGCGAGGAGCAAGAGCAAGTTGCTCTTGCACCCGCTCTCGCCGAGGGGAGGAGCGAGAGCGAGGAGCAAGAGCAAGTTGCTCTTGCACCCGCTCTCGCCGAGGGGAGGAGCGAGAGCGAGGAGCAAGAGCAAGTTGCTCTTGCACCCGCTCTCGCCGAGGGGAGGAGCGAGAGCGAGGAGCAAGAGCAAGTTGCTCTTGCACCCGCTCTCGCCGAGGGGAGGAGCGAGAGCGAGGAGCAAGAGCAAGTTGCTCTTGCACCCGCTCTCGCCGAGGGGAGGAGCGAGAGCGAGGAGCAAGAGCAAGTTGCTCTTGCACCCGCTCTCGCCGAGGGGAGGAGCGAGAGCGAGGAGCAAGAGCAAGTTGCTCTTGCACCCGCTCTCGCCGAGGGGAGGAGCGAGAGCGAGGAGCAAGAGCAAGTTGCTCTTGCACCCGCTCTCGCCGAGGGGAGGAGCGAGAGCGAGGAGCAAGAGCAAGTTGCTCTTGCACCCGCTCTCGCCGAGGGGAGGAGCGAGAGCGAGGAGCAAGAGCAAGTTGCTCTTGCACCCGCTCTCGCCGAGGGGAGGAGCGAGAGCGAGGAGCAAGAGCAAGTTGCTCTTGCACCCGCTCTCGCCGAGGGGAGGAGCGAGAGCGAGGAGCAAGAGCAAGTTGCTCTTGCACCCGCTCTCGCCGAGGGGAGGAGCGAGAGCGAGGAGCAAGAGCAACGTTAAAAATTAAAACAAAAGTAAAATTGTAAAAAGTAAAAATGCAAAAATTTAAATAATCAAAAATGAAATTGAAAGATTATATGAAAGGAAGGCGGTGAATGAAATTAAGCGAGGAGCAAGAGCAAGTTTTACACGCAGAATCCTAGAAAATGAGGGCGCTAATTTTTCACGCCGAAACAGAGAATTTAAGGGCGCTAATTTTTCACGCCGAAACAGAGAATTTGAGGGCGCTAATTTTATACGCCCAAACCGAGAAAATGAAGGCGCTAATTTTATACGATTAAACTGAGGAAACAACAACAACAGCAACAGCAACAACAGCAAAAACAACAATCTTCTAAGCGTCGTAAATTATTCGCTCGTTCCAGTATTTTTTTCATCAATCCAACTTCTAGTTAGGCAGGAATAAGTTGGTGTCATCATTCCTGCTTTTATTTCGGCAACAATTATTTTTCATCAATACAACTTCTATTCAATTAAAATTTATTGTTTATCAATGCAGCTTCAACGATGCTGGTTTTTTTCGGCTGGTAATAGGTCTGCTCAGTAATTTTCAAATATATAGTTACCAAGATGCTTATTGTGTTTTTCCTCTGGTTCCTTTGCCTCGATTCGATCACTACTATCTTACATGTGGAGCCTGTGTGCCAAACGCCAATGTACCGTACGCGAACGATATTATCACTGACACAAAGCTTCTTTTGTAGTCGCTAGGCGGCGCCAAGTCACCATACTAGGCGATAATATCGAATAAATATTATCATTAAGGACACAAAAACGGGGGAAACAACGGTAGTACATTGGATAATGGACAGGCGCGCAGACGAAGAGGACCCAGGATCGAACCAGGTAAAAGGAAAAAAAATAAAAAAACAAGGACAAGGACAAGGACAAGGACAAGGACAAGGACAAGGACAAGGACAGGACAAGGACAAGGACAAGGACAAGGACAAGGACAAGGACAAGGACAAGGACAAGGACAAGGACAAGGACAAGGACAAGGACAAGGACAAGGACAAGGACAAGGACAAGGACAAGGACAAGGACAAGGACAAGGACAAGGACAAGGACAAGGACAAGGACAAGGACAAGGACAAGGACAAGGACAAGGACAAGGACAAGGACAAGGACAAGGACAAGGACAAGGACAAGGACAAGGACAAGGACAAGGACAAGGACAAGGACAAGGACAAGGACAAGGACAAGGACAAGGACAAGGACAAGGACAAGGACAAGGACAAGGACAAGGACAAGACAAGGACAAGGACAAGGACAAGGACAAGGACAAGGACAAGGACAAGGACAAGGACAAGGACAAGGACAAGGACAAGGACAAGGACAAGGACAAGGACAAGGACAAGGACAAGGACAAGGCGCTCTCGCCGAGGGGAGGAGCGAGAGCGAGGAGCAAGAGCAAGTTGCTCTTGCACCCGCTCTCGCCGAGGGGAGGAGCGAGAGCGAGGAGCAAGAGCAAGTTGCTCTTGCACCCGCTCTCGCCGAGGGGAGGAGCGAGAGCGAGGAGCAAGAGCAAGTTGCTCTTGCACCCGCTCTCGCCGAGGGGAGGAGCGAGAGCGAGGAGCAAGAGCAAGTTGCTCTTGCACCCGCTCTCGCCGAGGGGAGGAGCGAGAGCGAGGAGCAAGAGCAAGTTGCTCTTGCACCCGCTCTCGCCGAGGGGAGGAGCGAGAGCGAGGAGCAAGAGCAAGTTGCTCTTGCACCCGCTCTCGCCGAGGGGAGGAGCGAGAGCGAGGAGCAAGAGCAAGTTGCTCTTGCACCCGCTCTCGCCGAGGGGAGGAGCGAGAGCGAGGAGCAAGAGCAAGTTGCTCTTGCACCCGCTCTCGCCGAGGGGAGGAGCGAGAGCGAGGAGCAAGAGCAAGTTGCTCTTGCACCCGCTCTCGCCGAGGGGAGGAGCGAGAGCGAGGAGCAAGAGCAAGTTGCTCTTGCACCCGCTCTCGCCGAGGGGAGGAGCGAGAGCGAGGAGCAAGAGCAAGTTGCTCTTGCACCCGCTCTCGCCGAGGGGAGGAGCGAGAGCGAGGAGCAAGAGCAAGTTGCTCTTGCACCCGCTCTCGCCGAGGGGAGGAGCGAGAGCGAGGAGCAAGAGCAAGTTGTCTTGCACCCGCTCTCGCCGAGGGGAGGAGCGAGAGCGAGGAGCAAGAGCCAAGTTGCTCTTGCACCCGCTCTCGCCGAGGGGAGGAGCGAGAGCGAGGAGCAAGAGCAAGTTGCTCTTGCACCCGCTCTCGCCGAGGGGAGGAGCGAGAGCGAGGAGCAAGAGCAAGTTGCTCTTGCACCCGCTCTCGCCGAGGGGAGGAGCGAGAGCGAGGAGCAAGAGCAAGTTGCTCTTGCACCCGCTCTCGCCGAGGGGAGGAGCGAGAGCGAGGAGCAAGAGCAAGTTGCTCTTGCACCCGCTCTCGCCGAGGGGAGGAGCGAGAGCGAGGAGCAAGAGCAAGTTGCTCTTGCACCCGCTCTCGCCGAGGGGAGGAGCGAGAGCGAGGAGCAAGAGCAAGTTGCTCTTGCACCCGCTCTCGCCGAGGGGAGGAGCGAGAGCGAGGAGCAAGAGCAAGTTGCTCTTGCACCCGCTCTCGCCGAGGGGAGGAGCGAGAGCGAGGAGCAAGAGCAAGTTGCTCTTGCACCCGCTCTCGCCGAGGGGAGGAGCGAGAGCGAGGAGCAAGAGCAAGTTGCTCTTGCACCCGCTCTCGCCGAGGGGAGGAGCGAGAGCGAGGAGCAAGAGCAAGTTGCTCTTGCACCCGCTCTCGCCGAGGGGAGGAGCGAGAGCGAGGAGCAAGAGCAAGTTGCTCTTGCACCCGCTCTCGCCGAGGGGAGGAGCGAGAGCGAGGAGCAAGAGCAAGTTGCTCTTGCACCCGCTCTCGCCGAGGGGAGGAGCGAGAGCGAGGAGCAAGAGCAAGTTGCTCTTGCACCCGCTCTCGCCGAGGGGAGGAGCGAGAGCGAGGAGCAAGAGCAAGTTGCTCTTGCACCCGCTCTCGCCGAGGGGAGGAGCGAGAGCGAGGAGCAAGAGCAAGTTGCTCTTGCACCCGCTCTCGCCGAGGGGAGGAGCGAGAGCGAGGAGCAAGAGCAAGTTGCTCTTGCACCCGCTCTCGCCGAGGGGAGGAGCGAGAGCGAGGAGCAAGAGCAAGTTGCTCTTGCACCCGCTCTCGCCGAGGGGAGGAGCGAGAGCGAGGAGCAAGAGCAAGTTGCTCTTGCACCCGCTCTCGCCGAGGGGAGGAGCGAGAGCGAGGAGCAAGAGCAAGTTGCTCTTGCACCCGCTCTCGCCGAGGGGAGGAGCGAGAGCGAGGAGCAAGAGCAAGTTGCTCTTGCACCCGCTCTCGCCGAGGGGAGGAGCGAGAGCGAGGAGCAAGAGCAAGTTGCTCTTGCACCCGCTCTCGCCGAGGGGAGGAGCGAGAGCGAGGAGCAAGAGCAAGTTGCTCTTGCACCCGCTCTCGCCGAGGGGAGGAGCGAGAGCGAGGAGCAAGAGCAACGTTAAAAATTAAAACAAAAGTAAAATTGTAAAAAGTAAAAATGCAAAAATTTAAATAATCAAAAATGAAATTGAAAGATTATATGAAAGGAAGGCGGTGAATGAAATTAAGCGAGGAGCAAGAGCAAGTTTTACACGCAGAATCCTAGAAAATGAGGGCGCTAATTTTTCACGCCGAAACAGAGAATTTAAGGGCGCTAATTTTTCACGCCGAAACAGAGAATTTGAGGGCGCTAATTTTATACGCCCAAACCGAGAAAATGAAGGCGCTAATTTTATACGATTAAACTGAGGAAACAACAACAACAGCAACAGCAACAACAGCAAAAACAACAATCTTCTAAGCGTCGTAAATTATTCGCTCGTTCCAGTATTTTTTTCATCAATCCAACTTCTAGTTAGGCAGGAATAAGTTGGTGTCATCATTCCTGCTTTTATTTCGGCAACAATTATTTTTCATCAATACAACTTCTATTCAATTAAAATTTATTGTTTATCAATGCAGCTTCAACGATGCTGGTTTTTTTCGGCTGGTAATAGGTCTGCTCAGTAATTTTCAAATATATAGTTACCAAGATGCTTATTGTGTTTTTCCTCTGGTTCCTTTGCCTCGATTCGATCACTACTATCTTACATGTGGAGCCTGTGTGCCAAACGCCAATGTACCGTACGCGAACGATATTATCACTGACACAAAGCTTCTTTTGTAGTCGCTAGGCGGCGCCACGTCACCATACTAGGCGATAATATCGAATAAATATTATCATTAAGGACACAAAAACGGGGAAACAACGGTAGTACATTGGATAATGGACAGGCGCGCAGACGAAGAGGACCCAGGATCGAACCAGGTAAAAGGAAAAAAAAATAAAAAAACAAGGACAAGGACAAGGACAAGGACAAGGACAAGGACAAGGACAAGGACAAGGACAAGGACAAGGACAAGGACAAGGACAAGGACAAGGACAAGGACAAGGACAAGGACAAGGACAAGGACAAGGACAAGGACAAGGACAAGGACAAGGACAAGGACAAGGACAAGGACAAGGACAAGGACAAGGACAAGGACAAGGACAAGGACAAGGACAAGGACAAGGACAAGGACAAGGACAAGGACAAGGACAAGGACAAGGACAAGGACAAGGACAAGGACAAGGACAAGGACAAGGACAAGGACAAGGACAAGGACAAGGACAAGGACAAGGACAAGGACAAGGACAAGGACAAGGACAAGGACAAGGACAAGGACAAGGACAAGGACAAGGACAAGGACAAGGACAAGGACAAGGACAAGGACAAGGACAAGGACAAGGACAAGGACAAGGACAAGGACAAGGACAAGGACAAGGACAAGGACAAGGACAAGGACAAGGACAAGGACAAGGACAAGGACAAGGACAAGGACAAGGACAAGGACAAGGACAAGGACAAGGACAAGGACAAGGACAAGGACAAGGACAAGGACAAGGACAAGGACAAGGACAAGGACAAGGACAAGGACAAGGACAAGGACAAGGACAAGGACAAGGACAAGGACAAGGACAAGGACAAGGACAAGGACAAGGACAAGGACAAGGACAAGGACAAGGACAAGGACAAGGACAAGGACAAGGACAAGGACAAGGACAAGGACAAGGACAAGGACAAGGACAAGGACAAGGACAAGGACAAGGACAAGGACAAGGACAAGGACAAGGACAAGGACAAGGACAAGGACAAGGACAAGGACAAGGACAAGGACAAGGACAAGGACAAGGACAAGGACAAGGACAAGGACAAGGACAAGGACAAGGACAAGGACAAGGACAAGGACAAGGACAAGGACAAGGACAAGGACAAGGACAAGGACAAGGACAAGGACAAGTACAAGTACAAGTACAAGTACAAGGACAAGTACAAGTACAAGGACAAGGACAAGTACAAGGACAAGGACAAGTACAAGTACAAGGACAAGGACAAGGACAAGGACAAGGACAAGGACAAGGACAAGGACAAGGACAAGGACAAGGACAAGGACAAGGACAAGGACAAGGACAAGGACAAGGACAAGGACAAGGCGCTCTCGCCGAGGGGAGGAGCGAGAGCGAGGAGCAAGAGCAAGTTGCTCTTGCACCCGCTCTCGCCGAGGGGAGGAGCGAGAGCGAGGAGCAAGAGCAAGTTGCTCTTGCACCCGCTCTCGCCGAGGGGAGGAGCGAGAGCGAGGAGCAAGAGCAAGTTGCTCTTGCACCCGCTCTCGCCGAGGGGAGGAGCGAGAGCGAGGAGCAAGAGCAAGTTGCTCTTGCACCCGCTCTCGCCGAGGGGAGGAGCGAGAGCGAGGAGCAAGAGCAAGTTGCTCTTGCACCCGCTCTCGCCGAGGGGAGGAGCGAGAGCGAGGAGCAAGAGCAAGTTGCTCTTGCACCCGCTCTCGCCGAGGGGAGGAGCGAGAGCGAGGAGCAAGAGCAAGTTGCTCTTGCACCCGCTCTCGCCGAGGGGAGGAGCGAGAGCGAGGAGCAAGAGCAAGTTGCTCTTGCACCCGCTCTCGCCGAGGGGAGGAGCGAGAGCGAGGAGCAAGAGCAAGTTGCTCTTGCACCCGCTCTCGCCGAGGGGAGGAGCGAGAGCGAGGAGCAAGAGCAAGTTGCTCTTGCACCCGCTCTCGCCGAGGGGAGGAGCAAGAGCAAGTTGCTCTTGCACCCGCTCTCGCCGAGGGGAGGAGCGAGAGCGAGGAGCAAGAGCAAGTTGCTCTTGCACCCGCTCTCGCCGAGGGGAGGAGCGAGAGCGAGGAGCAAGAGCAAGTTGCTCTTGCACCCGCTCTCGCCGAGGGGAGGAGCGAGAGCGAGGAGCAAGAGCAAGTTGCTCTTGCACCCGCTCTCGCCGAGGGGAGGAGCGAGAGCGAGGAGCAAGAGCAAGTTGCTCTTGCACCCGCTCTCGCCGAGGGGAGGAGCGAGAGCGAGGAGCAAGAGCAAGTTGCTCTTGCACCCGCTCTCGCCGAGGGGAGGAGCGAGAGCGAGGAGCAAGAGCAAGTTGCTCTTGCACCCGCTCTCGCCGAGGGGAGGAGCGAGAGCGAGGAGCAAGAGCAAGTTGCTCTTGCACCCGCTCTCGCCGAGGGGAGGAGCGAGAGCGAGGAGCAAGAGCAAGTTGCTCTTGCACCCGCTCTCGCCGAGGGGAGGAGCGAGAGCGAGGAGCAAGAGCAAGTTGCTCTTGCACCCGCTCTCGCCGAGGGGAGGAGCGAGAGCGAGGAGCAAGAGCAAGTTGCTCTTGCACCCGCTCTCGCCGAGGGGAGGAGCGAGAGCGAGGAGCAAGAGCAAGTTGCTCTTGCACCCGCTCTCGCCGAGGGGAGGAGCGAGAGCGAGGAGCAAGAGCAAGTTGCTCTTGCACCCGCTCTCGCCGAGGGGAGGAGCGAGAGCGAGGAGCAAGAGCAAGTTGCTCTTGCACCCGCTCTCGCCGAGGGGAGGAGCGAGAGCGAGGAGCAAGAGCAAGTTGCTCTTGCACCCGCTCTCGCCGAGGGGAGGAGCGAGAGCGAGGAGCAAGAGCAACGTTAAAAATTAAAACAAAAGTAAAATTGTAAAAAGTAAAAATGCAAAAATTTAAATAATCAAAAATGAAATTGAAAGATTATATGAAAGGAAGGCGGTGAATGAAATTAAGCGAGGAGCAAGAGCAAGTTTTACACGCAGAATCCTAGAAAATGAGGGCGCTAATTTTTCACGCCGAAACAGAGAATTTAAGGGCGCTAATTTTTCACGCCGAAACAGAGAATTTGAGGGCGCTAATTTTATACGCCCAAACCGAGAAAATGAAGGCGCTAATTTTATACGATTAAACTGAGGAAACAACAACAACAGCAACAGCAACAACAGCAAAAACAACAATCTTCTAAGCGTCGTAAATTATTCGCTCGTTCCAGTATTTTTTTCATCAATCCAACTTCTAGTTAGGCAGGAATAAGTTGGTGTCATCATTCCTGCTTTTATTTCGGCAACAATTATTTTTCATCAATACAACTTCTATTCAATTAAAATTTATTGTTTATCAATGCAGCTTCAACGATGCTGGTTTTTTTCGGCTGGTAATAGGTCTGCTCAGTAATTTTCAAATATATAGTTACCAAGATGCTTATTGTGTTTTTCCTCTGGTTCCTTTGCCTCGATTCGATCACTACTATCTTACATGTGGAGCCTGTGTGCCAAACGCCAATGTACCGTACGCGAACGATATTATCACTGACACAAAGCTTCTTTTGTAGTCGCTAGGCGGCGCCACGTCACCATACTAGGCGATAATATCGAATAAATATTATCATTAAGGACACAAAAACGGGGAAACAACGGTAGTACATTGGATAATGGACAGGCGCGCAGACGAAGAGGACCCAGGATCGAACCAGGTAAAAGGAAAAAAAAATAAAAAAACAAGGACAAGGACAAGGACAAGGACAAGGACAAGGACAAGGACAAGGACAAGGACAAGGACAAGGACAAGGACAAGGACAAGGACAAGGACAAGGACAAGGACAAGGACAACGACAAGGACAAGGACAAGGACAAGGACAAGGACAAGGACAAGGACAAGGACAAGGACAAGGACAAGGACAAGGACAAGGACAAGGACAAGGACAAGGACAAGGACAAGGACAAGGACAAGGACAAGGACAAGGACAAGGACAAGGACAAGGACAAGGACAAGGACAAGGACAAGGACAAGGACAAGGACAAGGACAAGGACAAGGACAAGGACAAGGACAAGGACAAGGACAAGGACAAGGACAAGGACAAGGACAAGGACAAGGACAAGGACAAGGACAAGGACAAGGACAAGGACAAGGACAAGGACAAGGACAAGGACAAGGACAAGGACAAGGACAAGGACAAGGACAAGGACAAGGACAAGGACAAGGACAAGGACAAGGACAAGGACAAGGACAAGGACAAGGACAAGGACAAGGACAAGGACAAGGACAAGGACAAGGACAAGGACAAGGACAAGGACAAGGACAAGGACAAGGACAAGGACAAGGACAAGGACAAGGACAAGGACAAGGACAAGGACAAGGACAAGGACAAGGACAAGGACAAGGACAAGGACAAGGACAAGGACAAGGACAAGGACAAGGACAAGGACAAGGACAAGGACAAGGACAAGGACAAGGACAAGGACAAGGACAAGGACAAGGACAAGGACAAGGACAAGGACAAGGACAAGGACAAGGACAAGGACAAGGACAAGGACAAGGACAAGGACAAGGACAAGGACAAGGACAAGGACAAGGACAAGGACAAGGACAAGGACAAGGACAAGGACAAGGACAAGGACAAGGACAAGGACAAGGACAAGGACAAGGACAAGGACAAGGACAAGGACAAGGACAAGGACAAGGACAAGGCGCTCTCGCCGAGGGGAGGAGCGAGAGCGAGGAGCAAGAGCAAGTTGCTCTTGCACCCGCTCTCGCCGAGGGGAGGAGCGAGAGCGAGGAGCAAGAGCAAGTTGCTCTTGCACCCGCTCTCGCCGAGGGGAGGAGCGAGAGCGAGGAGCAAGAGCAAGTTGCTCTTGCACCCGCTCTCGCCGAGGGGAGGAGCGAGAGCGAGGAGCAAGAGCAAGTTGCTCTTGCACCCGCTCTCGCCGAGGGGAGGAGCGAGAGCGAGGAGCAAGAGCAAGTTGCTCTTGCACCCGCTCTCGCCGAGGGGAGGAGCGAGAGCGAGGAGCAAGAGCAAGTTGCTCTTGCACCCGCTCTCGCCGAGGGGAGGAGCGAGAGCGAGGAGCAAGAGCAAGTTGCTCTTGCACCCGCTCTCGCCGAGGGGAGGAGCGAGAGCGAGGAGCAAGAGCAAGTTGCTCTTGCACCCGCTCTCGCCGAGGGGAGGAGCGAGAGCGAGGAGCAAGAGCAAGTTGCTCTTGCACCCGCTCTCGCCGAGGGGAGGAGCGAGAGCGAGGAGCAAGAGCAAGTTGCTCTTGCACCCGCTCTCGCCGAGGGGAGGAGCGAGAGCGAGGAGCAAGAGCAAGTTGCTCTTGCACCCGCTCTCGCCGAGGGGAGGAGCGAGAGCGAGGAGCAAGAGCAAGTTGCTCTTGCACCCGCTCTCGCCGAGGCACTCGCCGAGGGGAGGAGCGAGAGCGAGGAGCAAGAGCAAGTTGCTCTTGCACCCGCTCTCGCCGAGGGGAGGAGCGAGAGCGAGGAGCAAGAGCAAGTTGCTCTTGCACCCGCTCTCGCCGAGGGGAGGAGCGAGAGCGAGGAGCAAGAGCAAGTTGCTCTTGCACCCGCTCTCGCCGAGGGGAGGAGCGAGAGCGAGGAGCAAGAGCAAGTTGCTCTTGCACCCGCTCTCGCCGAGGGGAGGAGCGAGAGCGAGGAGCAAGAGCAAGTTGCTCTTGCACCCGCTCTCGCCGAGGGGAGGAGCGAGAGCGAGGAGCAAGAGCAAGTTGCTCTTGCACCCGCTCTCGCCGAGGGGAGGAGCGAGAGCGAGGAGCAAGAGCAAGTTGCTCTTGCACCCGCTCTCGCCGAGGGGAGGAGCGAGAGCGAGGAGCAAGAGCAAGTTGTTTTTGCACCCGCTCTCGCCGAGGGGAGGAGCGAGAGCGAGGAGCAAGAGCAAGTTGCTCTTGCACCCGCTCTCGCCGAGGGGAGGAGCGAGAGCGAGGAGCAAGAGCAAGTTGCTCTTGCACCCGCTCTCGCCGAGGGGAGGAGCGAGAGCGAGGAGCAAGAGCAAGTTGCTCTTGCACCCGCTCTCGCCGAGGGGAGGAGCGAGAGCGAGGAGCAAGAGCAAGTTGCTCTTGCACCCGCTCTCGCCGAGGGGAGGAGCGAGAGCGAGGAGCAAGAGCAAGTTGCTCTTGCACCCGCTCTCGCCGAGGGGAGGAGCGAGAGCGAGGAGCAAGAGCAAGTTGCTCTTGCACCCGCTCTCGCCGAGGGGAGGAGCGAGAGCGAGGAGCAAGAGCAAGTTGCTCTTGCACCCGCTCTCGCCGAGGGGAGGAGCGAGAGCGAGGAGCAAGAGCAAGTTGCTCTTGCACCCGCTCTCGCCGAGGGGAGGAGCGAGAGCGAGGAGCAAGAGCAAGTTGCTCTTGCACCCGCTCTCGCCGAGGGGAGGAGCGAGAGCGAGGAGCAAGAGCAACGTTAAAAATTAAAACAAAAGTAAAATTGTAAAAAGTAAAAATGCAAAAATTTAAATAATCAAAAATGAAATTGAAAGATTATATGAAAGGAAGGCGGTGAATGAAATTAAGCGAGGAGCAAGAGCAAGTTTTACACGCAGAATCCTAGAAAATGAGGGCGCTAATTTTTCACGCCGAAACAGAGAATTTAAGGGCGCTAATTTTTCACGCCGAAACAGAGAATTTGAGGGCGCTAATTTTATACGCCCAAACCGAGAAAATGAAGGCGCTAATTTTATACGATTAAACTGAGGAAACAACAACAACAGCAACAGCAACAACAGCAAAAACAACAATCTTCTAAGCGTCGTAAATTATTCGCTCGTTCCAGTATTTTTTTCATCAATCCAACTTCTAGTTAGGCAGGAATAAGTTGGTGTCATCATTCCTGCTTTTATTTCGGCAACAATTATTTTTCATCAATACAACTTCTATTCAATTAAAATTTATTGTTTATCAATGCAGCTTCAACGATGCTGGTTTTTTTCGGCTGGTAATAGGTCTGCTCAGTAATTTTCAAATATATAGTTACCAAGATGCTTATTGTGTTTTTCCTCTGGTTCCTTTGCCTCGATTCGATCACTACTATCTTACATGTGGAGCCTGTGTGCCAAACGCCAATGTACCGTACGCGAACGATATTATCACTGACACAAAGCTTCTTTTGTAGTCGCTAGGCGGCGCCACGTCACCATACTAGGCGATAATATCGAATAAATATTATCATTAAGGACACAAAAACGGGGAAACAACGGTAGTACATTGGATAATGGACAGGCGCGCAGACGAAGAGGACCCAGGATCGAACCAGGTAAAAGGAAAAAAAAATAAAAAAACAAGGACAAGGACAAGGACAAGGACAAGGACAAGGACAAGGACAAGGACAAGGACAAGGACAAGGACAAGGACAAGGACAAGGACAAGGACAAGGACAAGGACAAGGACAAGGACAAGGACAAGGACAAGGACAAGGACAAGGACAAGGACAAGGACAAGGACAAGGACAAGGACAAGGACAAGGACAAGGACAAGGACAAGGACAAGGACAAGGACAAGGACAAGGACAAGGACAAGGACAAGGACAAGGACAAGGACAAGGACAAGGACAAGGACAAGGACAAGGACAAGGACAAGGACAAGGACAAGGACAAGGACAAGGACAAGGACAAGGACAAGGACAAGGACAAGGACAAGGACAAGGACAAGGACAAGGACAAGGACAAGGACAAGGACAAGGACAAGGACAAGGACAAGGACAAGGACAAGGACAAGGACAAGGACAAGGACAAGGACAAGGACAAGGACAAGGACAAGGACAAGGACAAGGACAAGGACAAGGACAAGGACAAGGACAAGGACAAGGACAAGGACAAGGACAAGGACAAGGACAAGGACAAGGACAAGGACAAGGACAAGGACAAGGACAAGGACAAGGACAAGGACAAGGACAAGGACAAGGACAAGGACAAGGACAAGGACAAGGACAAGGACAAGGACAAGGACAAGGACAAGGACAAGGACAAGGACAAGGACAAGGACAAGGACAAGGACAAGGACAAGGACAAGGACAAGGACAAGGACAAGGACAAGGACAAGGACAAGGACAAGGACAAGGACAAGGACAAGGACAAGGACAAGGACAAGGACAAGGACAAGGACAAGGACAAGGACAAGGACAAGGACAAGGACAAGGACAAGGACAAGGACAAGGACAAGGACAAGGACAAGGACAAGGACAAGGACAAGGACAAGGACAAGGACAAGGACAAGGACAAGGACAAGGACAAGGACAAGGACAAGGACAAGGACAAGGACAAGGACAAGGACAAGGACAAGGACAAGGACAAGGACAAGGACAAGGACAAGGACAAGGACAAGGACAAGGACAAGGACAAGGACAAGGACAAGGACAAGGCGCTCTCGCCGAGGGGAGGAGCGAGAGCGAGGAGCAAGAGCAAGTTGCTCTTGCACCCGCTCTCGCCGAGGGGAGGAGCGAGAGCGAGGAGCAAGAGCAAGTTGCTCTTGCACCCGCTCTCGCCGAGGGGAGGAGCGAGAGCGAGGAGCAAGAGCAAGTTGCTCTTGCACCCGCTCTCGCCGAGGGGAGGAGCGAGAGCGAGGAGCAAGAGCAAGTTGCTCTTGCACCCGCTCTCGCCGAGGGGAGGAGCGAGAGCGAGGAGCAAGAGCAAGTTGCTCTTGCACCCGCTCTCGCCGAGGGGAGGAGCGAGAGCGAGGAGCAAGAGCAAGTTGCTCTTGCACCCGCTCTCGCCGAGGGGAGGAGCGAGAGCGAGGAGCAAGAGCAAGTTGCTCTTGCACCCGCTCTCGCCGAGGGGAGGAGCGAGAGCGAGGAGCAAGAGCAAGTTGCTCTTGCACCCGCTCTCGCCGAGGGGAGGAGCGAGAGCGAGGAGCAAGAGCAAGTTGCTCTTGCACCCGCTCTCGCCGAGGGGAGGAGCGAGAGCGAGGAGCAAGAGCAAGTTGCTCTTGCACCCGCTCTCGCCGAGGGGAGGAGCGAGAGCGAGGAGCAAGAGCAAGTTGCTCTTGCACCCGCTCTCGCCGAGGGGAGGAGCGAGAGCGAGGAGCAAGAGCAAGTTGCTCTTGCACCCGCTCTCGCCGAGGGGAGGAGCGAGAGCGAGGAGCAAGAGCAAGTTGCTCTTGCACCCGCTCTCGCCGAGGGGAGGAGCGAGAGCGAGGAGCAAGAGCAAGTTGCTCTTGCACCCGCTCTCGCCGAGGGGAGGAGCGAGAGCGAGGAGCAAGAGCAAGTTGCTCTTGCACCCGCTCTCGCCGAGGGGAGGAGCGAGAGCGAGGAGCAAGAGCAAGTTGCTCTTGCACCCGCTCTCGCCGAGGGGAGGAGCGAGAGCGAGGAGCAAGAGCAAGTTGCTCTTGCACCCGCTCTCGCCGAGGGGAGGAGCGAGAGCGAGGAGCAAGAGCAAGTTGCTCTTGCACCCGCTCTCGCCGAGGGGAGGAGCGAGAGCGAGGAGCAAGAGCAAGTTGCTCTTGCACCCGCTCTCGCCGAGGGGAGGAGCGAGAGCGAGGAGCAAGAGCAAGTTGTTTTTGCACCCGCTCTCGCCGAGGGGAGGAGCGAGAGCGAGGAGCAAGAGCAAGTTGTTTTTGCACCCGCTCTCGCCGAGGGGAGGAGCGAGAGCGAGGAGCAAGAGCAAGTTGCTCTTGCACCCGCTCTCGCCGAGGGGAGGAGCGAGAGCGAGGAGCAAGAGCAAGTTGCTCTTGCACCCGCTCTCGCCGAGGGGAGGAGCGAGAGCGAGGAGCAAGAGCAAGTTGCTCTTGCACCCGCTCTCGCCGAGGGGAGGAGCGAGAGCGAGGAGCAAGAGCAAGTTGCTCTTGCACCCGCTCTCGCCGAGGGGAGGAGCGAGAGCGAGGAGCAAGAGCAAGTTGCTCTTGCACCCGCTCTCGCCGAGGGGAGGAGCGAGAGCGAGGAGCAAGAGCAAGTTGCTCTTGCACCCGCTCTCGCCGAGGGGAGGAGCGAGAGCGAGGAGCAAGAGCAAGTTGCTCTTGCACCCGCTCTCGCCGAGGGGAGGAGCGAGAGCGAGGAGCAAGAGCAAGTTGCTCTTGCACCCGCTCTCGCCGAGGGGAGGAGCGAGAGCGAGGAGCAAGAGCAAGTTGCTCTTGCACCCGCTCTCGCCGAGGGGAGGAGCGAGAGCGAGGAGCAAGAGCAAGTTGCTCTTGCACCCGCTCTCGCCGAGGGGAGGAGCGAGAGCGAGGAGCAAGAGCAAGTTGCTCTTGCACCCGCTCTCGCCGAGGGGAGGAGCGAGAGCGAGGAGCAAGAGCAAGTTGCTCTTGCACCCGCTCTCGCCGAGGGGAGGAGCGAGAGCGAGGAGCAAGAGCAAGTTGCTCTTGCACCCGCTCTCGCCGAGGGGAGGAGCGAGAGCGAGGAGCAAGAGCAAGTTGCTCTTGCACCCGCTCTCGCCGAGGGGAGGAGCGAGAGCGAGGAGCAAGAGCAAGTTGCTCTTGCACCCGCTCTCGCCGAGGGGAGGAGCGAGAGCGAGGAGCAAGAGCAAGTTGCTCTTGCACCCGCTCTCGCCGAGGGGAGGAGCGAGAGCGAGGAGCAAGAGCAAGTTGCTCTTGCACCCGCTCTCGCCGAGGGGAGGAGCGAGAGCGAGGAGCAAGAGCAAGTTGCTCTTGCACCCGCTCTCGCCGAGGGGAGGAGCGAGAGCGAGGAGCAAGAGCAAGTTGCTCTTGCACCCGCTCTCGCCGAGGGGAGGAGCGAGAGCGAGGAGCAAGAGCAAGTTGCTCTTGCACCCGCTCTCGCCGAGGAGAGGAGCGAGAGCGAGGAGCAAGAGCAAGTTGCTCTTGCACCCGCTCTCGCCGAGGAGAGGAGCGAGAGCGAGGAGCAAGAGCAAGTTGCTCTTGCACCCGCTCTCGCCGAGGGGAGGAGCGAGAGCGAGGAGCAAGAGCAAGTTGCTCTTGCACCCGCTCTCGCCGAGGGGAGGAGCGAGAGCGAGGAGCAAGAGCAAGTTGCTCTTGCACCCGCTCTCGCCGAGGGGAGGAGCGAGAGCGAGGAGCAAGAGCAAGTTGCTCTTGCACCCGCTCTCGCCGAGGGGAGGAGCGAGAGCGAGGAGCAAGAGCAAGTTGCTCTTGCACCCGCTCTCGCCGAGGGGAGGAGCGAGAGCGAGGAGCAAGAGCAAGTTGCTCTTGCACCCGCTCTCGCCGAGGGGAGGAGCGAGAGCGAGGAGCAAGAGCAAGTTGCTCTTGCACCCGCTCTCGCCGAGGGGAGGAGCGAGAGCGAGGAGCAAGAGCAAGTTGCTCTTGCACCCGCTCTCGCCGAGGGGAGGAGCGAGAGCGAGGAGCAAGAGCAAGTTGCTCTTGCACCCGCTCTCGCCGAGGGGAGGAGCGAGAGCGAGGAGCAAGAGCAAGTTGCTCTTGCACCCGCTCTCGCCGAGGGGAGGAGCGAGAGCGAGGAGCAAGAGCAAGTTGCTCTTGCACCCGCTCTCGCCGAGGGGAGGAGCGAGAGCGAGGAGCAAGAGCAACGTTAAAAATTAAAACAAAAGTAAAATTGTAAAAAGTAAAAATGCAAAAATTTAAATAATCAAAAATGAAATTGAAAGATTATATGAAAGGAAGGCGGTGAATGAAATTAAGCGAGGAGCAAGAGCAAGTTTTACACGCAGAATCCTAGAAAATGAGGGCGCTAATTTTTCACGCCGAAACAGAGAATTTAAGGGCGCTAATTTTTCACGCCGAAACAGAGAATTTGAGGGCGCTAATTTTATACGCCCAAACCGAGAAAATGAAGGCGCTAATTTTATACGATTAAACTGAGGAAACAACAACAACAGCAACAGCAACAACAGCAAAAACAACAATCTTCTAAGCGTCGTAAATTATTCGCTCGTTCCAGTATTTTTTTCATCAATCCAACTTCTAGTTAGGCAGGAATAAGTTGGTGTCATCATTCCTGCTTTTATTTCGGCAACAATTATTTTTCATCAATACAACTTCTATTCAATTAAAATTTATTGTTTATCAATGCAGCTTCAACGATGCTGGTTTTTTTCGGCTGGTAATAGGTCTGCTCAGTAATTTTCAAATATATAGTTACCAAGATGCTTATTGTGTTTTTCCTCTGGTTCCTTTGCCTCGATTCGATCACTACTATCTTACATGTGGAGCCTGTGTGCCAAACGCCAATGTACCGTACGCGAACGATATTATCACTGACACAAAGCTTCTTTTGTAGTCGCTAGGCGGCGCCACGTCACCATACTAGGCGATAATATCGAATAAATATTATCATTAAGGACACAAAAACGGGGAAACAACGGTAGTACATTGGATAATGGACAGGCGCGCAGACGAAGAGGACCCAGGATCGAACCAGGTAAAAGGAAAAAAAAATAAAAAAACAAGGACAAGGACAAGGACAAGGACAAGGACAAGGACAAGGACAAGGACAAGGACAAGGACAAGGACAAGGACAAGGACAAGGACAAGGACAAGGACAAGGACAAGGACAAGGACAAGGACAAGGACAAGGACAAGGACAAGGACAAGGACAAGGACAAGGACAAGGACAAGGACAAGGACAAGGACAAGGACAAGGACAAGGACAAGGACAAGGACAAGGACAAGGACAAGGACAAGGACAAGGACAAGGACAAGGACAAGGACAAGGACAAGGACAAGGACAAGGACAAGGACAAGGACAAGGACAAGGACAAGGACAAGGACAAGGACAAGGACAAGGACAAGGACAAGGACAAGGACAAGGACAAGGACAAGGACAAGGACAAGGACAAGGACAAGGACAAGGACAAGGACAAGGACAAGGACAAGGACAAGGACAAGGACAAGGACAAGGACAAGGACAAGGACAAGGACAAGGACAAGGACAAGGCGCTCTCGCCGAGGGGAGGAGCGAGAGCGAGGAGCAAGAGCAAGTTGCTCTTGCACCCGCTCTCGCCGAGGGGAGGAGCGAGAGCGAGGAGCAAGAGCAAGTTGCTCTTGCACCCGCTCTCGCCGAGGGGAGGAGCGAGAGCGAGGAGCAAGAGCAAGTTGCTCTTGCACCCGCTCTCGCCGAGGGGAGGAGCGAGAGCGAGGAGCAAGAGCAAGTTGCTCTTGCACCCGCTCTCGCCGAGGGGAGGAGCGAGAGCGAGGAGCAAGAGCAAGTTGCTCTTGCACCCGCTCTCGCCGAGGGGAGGAGCGAGAGCGAGGAGCAAGAGCAAGTTGCTCTTGCACCCGCTCTCGCCGAGGGGAGGAGCGAGAGCGAGGAGCAAGAGCAAGTTGCTCTTGCACCCGCTCTCGCCGAGGGGAGGAGCGAGAGCGAGGAGCAAGAGCAAGTTGCTCTTGCACCCGCTCTCGCCGAGGGGAGGAGCGAGAGCGAGGAGCAAGAGCAAGTTGCTCTTGCACCCGCTCTCGCCGAGGGGAGGAGCGAGAGCGAGGAGCAAGAGCAAGTTGCTCTTGCACCCGCTCTCGCCGAGGGGAGGAGCGAGAGCGAGGAGCAAGAGCAAGTTGTTTTTGCACCCGCTCTCGCCGAGGGGAGGAGCGAGAGCGAGGAGCAAGAGCAAGTTGCTCTTGCACCCGCTCTCGCCGAGGGGAGGAGCGAGAGCGAGGAGCAAGAGCAAGTTGCTCTTGCACCCGCTCTCGCCGAGGGGAGGAGCGAGAGCGAGGAGCAAGAGCAAGTTGCTCTTGCACCCGCTCTCGCCGAGGGGAGGAGCGAGAGCGAGGAGCAAGAGCAAGTTGCTCTTGCACCCGCTCTCGCCGAGGGGAGGAGCGAGAGCGAGGAGCAAGAGCAAGTTGCTCTTGCACCCGCTCTCGCCGAGGGGAGGAGCGAGAGCGAGGAGCAAGAGCAAGTTGCTCTTGCACCCGCTCTCGCCGAGGGGAGGAGCGAGAGCGAGGAGCAAGAGCAAGTTGCTCTTGCACCCGCTCTCGCCGAGGGGAGGAGCGAGAGCGAGGAGCAAGAGCAAGTTGCTCTTGCACCCGCTCTCGCCGAGGGGAGGAGCGAGAGCGAGGAGCAAGAGCAACGTTAAAAATTAAAACAAAAGTAAAATTGTAAAAAGTAAAAATGCAAAAATTTAAATAATCAAAAATGAAATTGAAAGATTATATGAAAGGAAGGCGGTGAATGAAATTAAGCGAGGAGCAAGAGCAAGTTTTACACGCAGAATCCTAGAAAATGAGGGCGCTAATTTTTCACGCCGAAACAGAGAATTTAAGGGCGCTAATTTTTCACGCCGAAACAGAGAATTTGAGGGCGCTAATTTTATACGCCCAAACCGAGAAAATGAAGGCGCTAATTTTATACGATTAAACTGAGGAAACAACAACAACAGCAACAGCAACAACAGCAAAAACAACAATCTTCTAAGCGTCGTAAATTATTCGCTCGTTCCAGTATTTTTTTCATCAATCCAACTTCTAGTTAGGCAGGAATAAGTTGGTGTCATCATTCCTGCTTTTATTTCGGCAACAATTATTTTTCATCAATACAACTTCTATTCAATTAAAATTTATTGTTTATCAATGCAGCTTCAACGATGCTGGTTTTTTTCGGCTGGTAATAGGTCTGCTCAGTAATTTTCAAATATATAGTTACCAAGATGCTTATTGTGTTTTTCCTCTGGTTCCTTTGCCTCGATTCGATCACTACTATCTTACATGTGGAGCCTGTGTGCCAAACGCCAATGTACCGTACGCGAACGATATTATCACTGACACAAAGCTTCTTTTGTAGTCGCTAGGCGGCGCCACGTCACCATACTAGGCGATAATATCGAATAAATATTATCATTAAGGACACAAAAACGGGGAAACAACGGTAGTACATTGGATAATGGACAGGCGCGCAGACGAAGAGGACCCAGGATCGAACCAGGTAAAAGGAAAAAAAAATACAAAAACAAGGACAAGGACAAGGACAAGGACAAGGACAAGGACAAGGACAAGGACAAGGACAAGGACAAGGACAAGGACAAGGACAAGGACAAGGACAAGGACAAGGACAAGGACAAGGACAAGGACAAGGACAAGGACAAGGACAAGGACAAGGACAAGGACAAGGACAAGGACAAGGACAAGGACAAGGACAAGGACAAGGACAAGGACAAGGACAAGGACAAGGACAAGGACAAGGACAAGGACAAGGACAAGGACAAGGACAAGGACAAGGACAAGGACAAGGACAAGGACAAGGACAAGGACACGGACAAGGACAAGGACAAGGACAAGGACAAGGACAAGGACAAGGACAAGGACAAGGACAAGGACAAGGACAAGGACAAGGACAAGGACAAGGACAAGGACAAGGACAAGGACAAGGACAAGGACAAGGACAAGGACAAGGACAAGGACAAGGACAAGGACAAGGACAAGGACAAGGACAAGGACAAGGACAAGGACAAGGACAAGGACAAGGACAAGGACAAGGACAAGGACAAGGACAAGGACAAGGACAAGGACAAGGACAAGGACAAGGACAAGGACAAGGACAAGGACAAGGACAAGGACAAGGACAAGGACAAGGACAAGGACAAGGACAAGGACAAGGACAAGGACAAGGACAAGGACAAGGACAAGGACAAGGACAAGGACAAGGACAAGGACAAGGACAAGGACAAGGACAAGGACAAGGACAAGGACAAGGACAAGGACAAGGACAAGGACAAGGACAAGGACAAGGACAAGGACAAGGACAAGGACAAGGACAAGGACAAGGACAAGGACAAGGACAAGGACAAGGACAAGGACAAGGACAAGGACAAGGACAAGGACAAGGACAAGGACAAGGACAAGGACAAGGACAAGGACAAGGACAAGGACAAGGACAAGGACAAGGACAAGGACAAGGACAAGGACAAGGACAAGGACAAGGACAAGGACAAGGACAAGGACAAGGACAAGGACAAGGACAAGGACAAGGACAAGGACAAGGACAAGGACAAGGACAAGGACAAGGACAAGGACAAGGACAAGGACAAGGACAAGGACAAGGACAAGGACATCTCGCCGAGGGGAGGAGCGAGAGCGAGGAGCAAGAGCAAGTTGCTCTTGCACCCGCTCTCGCCGAGGGGAGGAGCGAGAGCGAGGAGCAAGAGCAAGTTGCTCTTGCACCCGCTCTCGCCGAGGGGAGGAGCGAGAGCGAGGAGCAAGAGCAAGTTGCTCTTGCACCCGCTCTCGCCGAGGGGAGGAGCGAGAGCGAGGAGCAAGAGCAAGTTGCTCTTGCACCCGCTCTCGCCGAGGGGAGGAGCGAGAGCGAGGAGCAAGAGCAAGTTGCTCTTGCACCCGCTCTCGCCGAGGGGAGGAGCGAGAGCGAGGAGCAAGAGCAAGTTGCTCTTGCACCCGCTCTCGCCGAGGGGAGGAGCGAGAGCGAGGAGCAAGAGCAAGTTGCTCTTGCACCCGCTCTCGCCGAGGGGAGGAGCGAGAGCGAGGAGCAAGAGCAAGTTGCTCTTGCACCCGCTCTCGCCGAGGGGAGGAGCGAGAGCGAGGAGCAAGAGCAAGTTGCTCTTGCACCCGCTCTCGCCGAGGGGAGGAGCGAGAGCGAGGAGCAAGAGCAAGTTGCTCTTGCACCCGCTCTCGCCGAGGGGAGGAGCGAGAGCGAGGAGCAAGAGCAAGTTGCTCTTGCACCCGCTCTCGCCGAGGGGAGGAGCGAGAGCGAGGAGCAAGAGCAAGTTGCTCTTGCACCCGCTCTCGCCGAGGGGAGGAGCGAGAGCGAGGAGCAAGAGCAAGTTGCTCTTGCACCCGCTCTCGCCGAGGGGAGGAGCGAGAGCGAGGAGCAAGAGCAAGTTGCTCTTGCACCCGCTCTCGCCGAGGGGAGGAGCGAGAGCGAGGAGCAAGAGCAAGTTGCTCTTGCACCCGCTCTCGCCGAGGGGAGGAGCGAGAGCGAGGAGCAAGAGCAAGTTGCTCTTGCACCCGCTCTCGCCGAGGGGAGGAGCGAGAGCGAGGAGCAAGAGCAAGTTGCTCTTGCACCCGCTCTCGCCGAGGGGAGGAGCGAGAGCGAGGAGCAAGAGCAAGTTGCTCTTGCACCCGCTCTCGCCGAGGGGAGGAGCGAGAGCGAGGAGCAAGAGCAAGTTGCTCTTGCACCCGCTCTCGCCGAGGGGAGGAGCGAGAGCGAGGAGCAAGAGCAAGTTGCTCTTGCACCCGCTCTCGCCGAGGGGAGGAGCGAGAGCGAGGAGCAAGAGCAAGTTGCTCTTGCACCCGCTCTCGCCGAGGGGAGGAGCGAGAGCGAGGAGCAAGAGCAAGTTGCTCTTGCACCCGCTCTCGCCGAGGGGAGGAGCGAGAGCGAGGAGCAAGAGCAAGTTGCTCTTGCACCCGCTCTCGCCGAGGGGAGGAGCGAGAGCGAGGAGCAAGAGCAAGTTGTTTTTGCACCCGCTCTCGCCGAGGGGAGGAGCGAGAGCGAGGAGCAAGAGCAAGTTGCTCTTGCACCCGCTCTCGCCGAGGGGAGGAGCGAGAGCGAGGAGCAAGAGCAAGTTGCTCTTGCACCCGCTCTCGCCGAGGGGAGGAGCGAGAGCGAGGAGCAAGAGCAAGTTGCTCTTGCACCCGCTCTCGCCGAGGGGAGGAGCGAGAGCGAGGAGCAAGAGCAAGTTGCTCTTGCACCCGCTCTCGCCGAGGGGAGGAGCGAGAGCGAGGAGCAAGAGCAAGTTGCTCTTGCACCCGCTCTCGCCGAGGGGAGGAGCGAGAGCGAGGAGCAAGAGCAAGTTGCTCTTGCACCCGCTCTCGCCGAGGGGAGGAGCGAGAGCGAGGAGCAAGAGCAAGTTGCTCTTGCACCCGCTCTCGCCGAGGGGAGGAGCGAGAGCGAGGAGCAAGAGCAACGTTAAAAATTAAAACAAAAGTAAAATTGTAAAAAGTAAAAATGCAAAAATTTAAATAATCAAAAATGAAATTGAAAGATTATATGAAAGGAAGGCGGTGAATGAAATTAAGCGAGGAGCAAGAGCAAGTTTTACACGCAGAATCCTAGAAAATGAGGGCGCTAATTTTTCACGCCGAAACAGAGAATTTAAGGGCGCTAATTTTTCACGCCGAAACAGAGAATTTGAGGGCGCTAATTTTATACGCCCAAACCGAGAAAATGAAGGCGCTAATTTTATACGATTAAACTGAGGAAACAACAACAACAGCAACAGCAACAACAGCAAAAACAACAATCTTCTAAGCGTCGTAAATTATTCGCTCGTTCCAGTATTTTTTTCATCAATCCAACTTCTAGTTAGGCAGGAATAAGTTGGTGTCATCATTCCTGCTTTTATTTCGGCAACAATTATTTTTCATCAATACAACTTCTATTCAATTAAAATTTATTGTTTATCAATGCAGCTTCAACGATGCTGGTTTTTTTCGGCTGGTAATAGGTCTGCTCAGTAATTTTCAAATATATAGTTACCAAGATGCTTATTGTGTTTTTCCTCTGGTTCCTTTGCCTCGATTCGATCACTACTATCTTACATGTGGAGCCTGTGTGCCAAACGCCAATGTACCGTACGCGAACGATATTATCACTGACACAAAGCTTCTTTTGTAGTCGCTAGGCGGCGCCACGTCACCATACTAGGCGATAATATCGAATAAATATTATCATTAAGGACACAAAAACGGGGAAACAACGGTAGTACATTGGATAATGGACAGGCGCGCAGACGAAGAGGACCCAGGATCGAACCAGGTAAAAGGAAAAAAAAATAAAAAAACAAGGACAAGGACAAGGACAAGGACAAGGACAAGGACAAGGACAAGGACAAGGACAAGGACAAGGACAAGGACAAGGACAAGGACAAGGACAAGGACAAGGACAAGGACAAGGACAAGGACAAGGACAAGGACAAGGACAAGGACAAGGACAAGGACAAGGACAAGGACAAGGACAAGGACAAGGACAAGGACAAGGACAAGGACAAGGACAAGGACAAGGACAAGGACAAGGACAAGGACAAGGACAAGGACAAGGACAAGGACAAGGACAAGGACAAGGACAAGGACAAGGACAAGGACAAGGACAAGGACAAGGACAAGGACAAGGACAAGGACAAGGACAAGGACAAGGACAAGGACAAGGACAAGGACAAGGACAAGGACAAGGACAAGGACAAGGACAAGGACAAGGACAAGGACAAGGACAAGGACAAGGACAAGGACAAGGACAAGGACAAGGACAAGGACAAGGACAAGGACAAGGACAAGGACAAGGACAAGGACAAGGACAAGGACAAGGACAAGGACAAGGACAAGGACAAGGACAAGGACAAGGACAAGGACAAGGACAAGGACAAGGACAAGGACAAGGACAAGGACAAGGACAAGGACAAGGACAAGGACAAGGACAAGGACAAGGACAAGGACAAGGACAAGGACAAGGACAAGGACAAGGACAAGGACAAGGACAAGGACAAGGACAAGGACAAGGACAAGGACAAGGACAAGGACAAGGACAAGGACAAGGACAAGGACAAGGACAAGGACAAGGACAAGGACAAGGACAAGGACAAGGACAAGGACAAGGACAAGGACAAGGACAAGGACAAGGACAAGGACAAGGACAAGGACAAGGACAAGGACAAGGACAAGGACAAGGACAAGGACAAGGACAAGGACAAGGACAAGGACAAGGACAAGGACAAGGACAAGGACAAGGACAAGGACAAGGACAAGGACAAGGACAAGGACAAGGACAAGGACAAGGACAAGGACAAGGACAAGGACAAGGACAAGGACAAGGACAAGGACAAGGACAAGGACAAGGACAAGGACAAGGACAAGGACAAGGACAAGGACAAGGACAAGGACAAGGACAAGGACAAGGACAAGGACAAGGACAAGGACAAGGACAAGGACAAGGACAAGGACAAGGACAAGGACAAGGACAAGGACAAGGACAAGGACAAGGACAAGGACAAGGACAAGGACAAGGACAAGGACAAGGACAAGGACAAGGACAAGGACAAGGACAAGGACAAGGACAAGGACAAGGACAAGGACAAGGACAAGGCGCTCTCGCCGAGGGGAGGAGCGAGAGCGAGGAGCAAGAGCAAGTTGCTCTTGCACCCGCTCTCGCCGAGGGGAGGAGCGAGAGCGAGGAGCAAGAGCAAGTTGCTCTTGCACCCGCTCTCGCCGAGGGGAGGAGCGAGAGCGAGGAGCAAGAGCAAGTTGCTCTTGCACCCGCTCTCGCCGAGGGGAGGAGCGAGAGCGAGGAGCAAGAGCAAGTTGCTCTTGCACCCGCTCTCGCCGAGGGGAGGAGCGAGAGCGAGGAGCAAGAGCAAGTTGCTCTTGCACCCGCTCTCGCCGAGGGGAGGAGCGAGAGCGAGGAGCAAGAGCAAGTTGCTCTTGCACCCGCTCTCGCCGAGGGGAGGAGCGAGAGCGAGGAGCAAGAGCAAGTTGCTCTTGCACCCGCTCTCGCCGAGGGGAGGAGCGAGAGCGAGGAGCAAGAGCAAGTTGCTCTTGCACCCGCTCTCGCCGAGGGGAGGAGCGAGAGCGAGGAGCAAGAGCAAGTTGCTCTTGCACCCGCTCTCGCCGAGGGGAGGAGCGAGAGCGAGGAGCAAGAGCAACGTTAAAAATTAAAACAAAAGTAAAATTGTAAAAAGTAAAAATGCAAAAATTTAAATAATCAAAAATGAAATTGAAAGATTATATGAAAGGAAGGCGGTGAATGAAATTAAGCGAGGAGCAAGAGCAAGTTTTACACGCAGAATCCTAGAAAATGAGGGCGCTAATTTTTCACGCCGAAACAGAGAATTTAAGGGCGCTAATTTTTCACGCCGAAACAGAGAATTTGAGGGCGCTAATTTTATACGCCCAAACCGAGAAAATGAAGGCGCTAATTTTATACGATTAAACTGAGGAAACAACAACAACAGCAACAGCAACAACAGCAAAAACAACAATCTTCTAAGCGTCGTAAATTATTCGCTCGTTCCAGTATTTTTTTCATCAATCCAACTTCTAGTTAGGCAGGAATAAGTTGGTGTCATCATTCCTGCTTTTATTTCGGCAACAATTATTTTTCATCAATACAACTTCTATTCAATTAAAATTTATTGTTTATCAATGCAGCTTCAACGATGCTGGTTTTTTTCGGCTGGTAATAGGTCTGCTCAGTAATTTTCAAATATATAGTTACCAAGATGCTTATTGTGTTTTTCCTCTGGTTCCTTTGCCTCGATTCGATCACTACTATCTTACATGTGGAGCCTGTGTGCCAAACGCCAATGTACCGTACGCGAACGATATTATCACTGACACAAAGCTTCTTTTGTAGTCGCTAGGCGGCGCCACGTCACCATACTAGGCGATAATATCGAATAAATATTATCATTAAGGACACAAAAACGGGGAAACAACGGTAGTACATTGGATAATGGACAGGCGCGCAGACGAAGAGGACCCAGGATCGAACCAGGTAAAAGGAAAAAAAAATAAAAAAACAAGGACAAGGACAAGGACAAGGACAAGGACAAGGACAAGGACAAGGACAAGGACAAGGACAAGGACAAGGACAAGGACAAGGACAAGGACAAGGACAAGGACAAGGACAAGGACAAGGACAAGGACAAGGACAAGGACAAGGACAAGGACAAGGACAAGGACAAGGACAAGGACAAGGACAAGGACAAGGACAAGGACAAGGACAAGGACAAGGACAAGGACAAGGACAAGGACAAGGACAAGGACAAGGACAAGGACAAGGACAAGGACAAGGACAAGGACAAGGACAAGGACAAGGACAAGGACAAGGACAAGGACAAGGACAAGGACAAGGACAAGGACAAGGACAAGGACAAGGACAAGGACAAGGACAAGGACAAGGACAAGGACAAGGACAAGGACAAGGACAAGGACAAGGACAAGGACAAGGACAAGGACAAGGACAAGGACAAGGACAAGGACAAGGACAAGGACAAGGACAAGGACAAGGACAAGGACAAGGACAAGGACAAGGACAAGGACAAGGACAAGGACAAGGACAAGGACAAGGACAAGGACAAGGACAAGGACAAGGACAAGGACAAGGACAAGGACAAGGACAAGGACAAGGACAAGGACAAGGACAAGGACAAGGACAAGGACAAGGACAAGGACAAGGACAAGGACAAGGACAAGGACAAGGACAAGGACAAGGACAAGGACAAGGACAAGGACAAGGACAAGGACAAGGACAAGGACAAGGACAAGGACAAGGACAAGGACAAGGACAAGGACAAGGACAAGGACAAGGACAAGGACAAGGACAAGGACAAGGACAAGGACAAGGACAAGGACAAGGACAAGGACAAGGACAAGGACAAGGACAAGGACAAGGACAAGGACAAGGACAAGGACAAGGACAAGGACAAGGACAAGGACAAGGACAAGGCGCTCTCGCCGAGGGGAGGAGCGAGAGCGAGGAGCAAGAGCAAGTTGCTCTTGCACCCGCTCTCGCCGAGGGGAGGAGCGAGAGCGAGGAGCAAGAGCAAGTTGCTCTTGCACCCGCTCTCGCCGAGGGGAGGAGCGAGAGCGAGGAGCAAGAGCAAGTTGCTCTTGCACCCGCTCTCGCCGAGGGGAGGAGCGAGAGCGAGGAGCAAGAGCAAGTTGCTCTTGCACCCGCTCTCGCCGAGGGGAGGAGCGAGAGCGAGGAGCAAGAGCAAGTTGCTCTTGCACCCGCTCTCGCCGAGGGGAGGAGCGAGAGCGAGGAGCAAGAGCAAGTTGCTCTTGCACCCGCTCTCGCCGAGGGGAGGAGCGAGAGCGAGGAGCAAGAGCAAGTTGCTCTTGCACCCGCTCTCGCCGAGGGGAGGAGCGAGAGCGAGGAGCAAGAGCAAGTTGCTCTTGCACCCGCTCTCGCCGAGGGGAGGAGCGAGAGCGAGGAGCAAGAGCAAGTTGCTCTTGCACCCGCTCTCGCCGAGGGGAGGAGCGAGAGCGAGGAGCAAGAGCAAGTTGCTCTTGCACCCGCTCTCGCCGAGGGGAGGAGCGAGAGCGAGGAGCAAGAGCAAGTTGCTCTTGCACCCGCTCTCGCCGAGGGGAGGAGCGAGAGCGAGGAGCAAGAGCAAGTTGCTCTTGCACCCGCTCTCGCCGAGGGGAGGAGCGAGAGCGAGGAGCAAGAGCAAGTTGCTCTTGCACCCGCTCTCGCCG